>JAODAL010010175.1:0-106628 GCA_025379985.1 Phyllomedusa bahiana | reverse complement strand
ACAGGTATGAAGGGTTTGTGTATTTTTTTTCTGTGGCTTTTATACCCTAAGTTTGTGCTAAGTGTAGCAGGTATCCTTTTTGACTTTTTTGTGGCTGTTAATTCCAGCTTTTCCAGCCTGTTTGGGTGTAAGAATGAAGGTGTTGTTGCTCTCCATAGACTTTAAATGGTCATGGAGATGATAAAACTATCGGACTTAAATAAACCCTTATCGATGGTGGCCGACTATCGACTATCGCCCGATGTCGATAGCCAACGTAATCGCTCAACACTAACCACTAACAATCCCCAATTGCTCTTGGACTCACGTGGCCATGGATTTTATCATGGATCTTCCTCCTTCTGCCGGTAATACTGTGTATGGGTAGTTACCGATTGGTTCTCTAAAGTGGCCCATTTTGTCCCTCTGCCTGGTCTTCCCTCTGCTTCTCGTCTCACCAACCTGTTCTTCCAGCACATTTTCCAGTTACATGGACTTCCTCTGCATATCGTCTCTGACCGTGGAGTCCAATTCGTGTCCAAGTTCTGGCGCTCCCTCTGTGCCCAGCTACGGGTTAAACCACCCACAGACCAATGGACAAGTGGAGAGGATTAATCAGATTCTGGGCAACTACCTACGCCACTTCGTTTCGGCATGTCAAGACGACTGGGCTAATCTGTTACCCTGGGCAGAATTTTCATATAATTCTTTAGACTCTTTAGAGTCTACTGGGGCCGCCCCCTTTTTCATCGTCTACGGACTACTTCCGCGCCCACCCCTGCCCCTCTCGGTATCCTGTAAAGTGCCGGCCGTGGAGGATCTGGTCCGTGACCTTACAGCCATCTGGAATCAGACACGCCAGTCTCTACAACAGGCTTCTGCCCACATGAAGGCACAAGCAGACAAACAGAGAAGAACTTCCCCTATCTACTCTCCCGGAGACAAGGTGTGGTTATCAGCGAAGTACATTTGTCTGAAGATCCCCAGCTATAAACTGGGTCTTCGGTTCCTGGGACCATTCGAGTTGCTCTAGCGCATCAATCCAGTGGCCTATAAGCTTCATCTTCCCCGACAATGCGTGTCCCGAACTCCTTCCACATCTCTCTTCTCAAACCGGTGGTTCTAAATCGTTTCTTCTGGAGAGCTGCTCCTCCGACTCCTGAAGCTGACGCCACCAACATCTTACCACAAGAGAGGTCTTGGCAATGAAGACGATCAGGGGGAAGAGTCATTTCCTCATTGACTGGAAGGGGTTCGGGCCGGAAGAGAGGTCCTGGGAACCAGAGGACAACATTCTGGACTGTAACGTAATCCAGAAATTCCTTCAGGCCAGAAAGAGGGGTAGGCCAAAGGGGTGGGGGGGTACTGTCACGGATGCCCCTGAGAACCTCGTCCTGGGTTGCAGGCGCATCCGTGCCCCGCTCCTGCTGCAGTCTCTGTCCCCCTGGCGCGTGCGGCCAGCAGTGTTAAATTTAAAGGGCCAGCGCACCGGTAATTTCCCATTGCCGGTCGCTGGCCCTATTTAAGCCTGCCCCTTCCTGATACTCCCGCCGGATCTTTAGTGCCTTTCCGCCTACTGAGAAAGCGTTGCTTGAGTCTTGTCCTGATTAGCCTCCGTCCTTCAACCACGAACCTTTGCCGCCTGTCCTGACCTTACCGCCTGTCCCCGACTACGAGCCTGCCTTACAATTTTTTACCACACTAAACCTCGGCTACCACCGCAAGCAAGTCACGTCAGGAGTAGTGACCTGGTAGACCCCCACCGCAGCAAGTCCATCCCGCTTTGCGGCAGGCTCTGGTGAAAACCGGGACCTACTTAGATTCCGCTCCCTGACGTGGCTAACACCATCGCTTCCGGTGGTCCAGTGGATCCACTACTGCGGACCGTGACACGGAGACTACTTTTGGCATAGAACGGGACACATTTATAAAGTGCGGTGAGACACTTTTATACATACTGTCGGATCATACACTATTAAGAACAGAGGTAGAAGTGGCGATTCGGTGCCAGGTTTATACATTGCCCATAGTGCCCAAATAATTCAACCATAAAGTGCCAAAATAACATGACTGTGAAGTGCCCAAGAAACACTGCTTAGTTGATAACCCAGAAAATCTCAGATTGCTCAGGCCACCGGGGCAGTATCGCTTCAGTAGTAACAGATCAGACCACACAGGTAGCACACCCCTAAAGATAACTCTGGTCTTATGTAAGGATTGCCATGCAAAGATATTGATTATAAAAGAAATTAAATTTACTTCTGGTTCTGTGGCTTGTCCAGTTGGGTTTGTAGTTGAACATATCAGAGTCTGCTACAGTATCTTCATAATTTGGGATTTGAAAGCTATATGGTTGTCACTGGAATGTGCACTGTTTCCTACCAGATCCACCTTAATCTGTTAATGTTTGGTTTGGACTCTTCCTTTAAATACAGCTTTCCTGGACTTTTTCATCTACAATTCTACAATGTATAAGGTGGTCTATTGTCATACAATGCTGAAGGAAATATGTGAAAAAATCTAACATTTTCTGCTGTGTAATATCATTCGTAGCTTTAGAAAAGGAGTAGGGTTGTGCATCACTTAAGTGGCATACTAGCACAAACCAGCTATGATTGGTTCACATCTAATCACTCATCATTGACTTTGACCCTCAAGGAACAATCCATAAAGCCATAATACACCTTAAAATATGGAATAAAAATATAACATTCTTATAAGACACAAAGTATTTTGTTTGATTTACTGTAAGTGATACTAAGTCATACTAAATGGGGTAATGCCATTATTTACCACTTAAGCTTCAGAAATATGCCTTAAATTGGCTATGTTTTCAATGTTATTATTCCTCTCCCACAACTAAATGGATCCTGGACATTTTTCTTGCCCGTCTCAACTCTGTTTTATGCTTCCTACTTGAATTACGGAATATGTTTCCTCCCAAGACTCTAAAGCAGATACTTATAAAAATTAAAATCAAATTAATTTGTCTACATTAATCTCAGTAATGACTGTCTAGAAGGCACTGAGCCGCACATTCAGAATGCACTTTACATATTATTAAGGACAGGAAACATTCCGCTTACCCTTCGCCCATGACAAATGTTTCTCAGGGAAGTAAACTACTGGCTGACAAAATAGATTCTCGTTAGCATAAACATGTCAGATAAATCTTTAGTTCTATTTTTAGATAGTGGATTTGTCAAGTTTAGGACAAATACTTGGTTTCATGTACAAATGATCTAATGAATTATTATTAGACAATAATTAAACGTGACTATGCACAAATAAACTCAGGACAGGGTGCCCATTGCCTGTTCTGGAAGGACTAGTCATGGCTACATTCCTTGGGAGAGAAATATAATAGCCAAACCATCTTGATGCCTGTATTTTGGGCCTTTTTATTCAAAATTCAACCCGTGCTGTAAAACTCTTTCATAATTTATTAGATCCAGTCATGCCTATGCCCCAATGGAAGAAAACTATAATGGTCGTCTAACCCACTTGGTTTCTCTTTCCCAAAGAGATACAGCCATGGCTATCTTCATATTGAAGGTTATAATAGTAACCCAAATGTTGTGATGCAAATGTTTTTGTGGGCCAAATTGGTTTCTCATACCCAGTTAAAGCTAGTACTGGGTATGTTCCTATTAAAAAAGACTTTAGTGGCCTAAAACTCTTGGACTCTATCGCTCAAAGAAATTGTCATGACTGTGTTCCCATAAAAAAAACCATAGTGGCCCAAACCTTATTTGTTTCTTTTGTCAACAAGATCTATTTATGCCTACAGTATTTCCTCCATAAGATGCATATGGCTGCTCAAAATCCATTACTTCTTTTGCCCAGTACGATCTAGTCATGGCATTAAAAAGATAACTATGTAATTAGTCATTATTTTCCACTCTGGATTATAAATCTATCAATCTGATCATCATTCAAATGGACTGGGCTATCTTCTACTGTAAAAATCATATCTGTAGGTATATTTTCCATTAGACTAATTGGCAACAATCCATTTCAGAATGTTTTTGTACCATAAACTTAGATATCATGAATGCTTAAATTCATCATCCATGTGCTTCAGTTCTATGTTACTATGGAAGAAGTTTCAAGTAGTCCAATCAACCCCAATGTCATTGTGCATAAACAGAAACATCAAATTTGGAACCTCATTAGTAAATTCTCAAGAGTGATCAAATAGGTCTTCAAATCAAAAATGTATATGAATTCATTCCAATGTACCTAAGGTGTCCTTAAATAAAACTTAAATGGAATAATGAAACATTTCTGCTTGGTCTCTTTAGTCATTGTTGTGTTCCTACAAAAGAGGAATATGGTGACACAAGTCATTTTTACCCTTTTACAACTGAGTTGAGGTCTTAAGTGAACGTGCCATGGGAAGAGATGGATCAGATCTTCCCCTAAGCATTTTGAAAAATTCTAGATATATATGGCAGATGGTGGCATGGTCTGAGTATGGACAAGGGATGATGCACACAAGTCTAGCTCTTTACCTCAACATAAAGTACAGCCACCTATAAACTACTTCAGGTACCAATAATCTAATTAAACGGACACAGCAATAGCACAGGTCACTCCCAAAATTGTTGCAGCAAGTCTGTTGTATACTGTGATAGCCTTACCACCCCACCCCCCTCAACACTAAGGGCAAGATCTATGAAACTTGGTGCCAGAGTGTAGAATGCAACAGTATGTATAAACCTGTTGTATGTGGGTTCATAAATCTGGCATGTGGTATGCCTTGCATAACATAGCATATCTTTGGTGCATATTTTTGGCACATATGTTTGGTGCATATCTAGGGCAAATTCAAAAGTGCCATGCCTTGCACATAATGTGCCAAGTTTTGGCATACAACTGTTCATCTATAGAACAGGGCTGCGAAAGGTTTTTAGGCTCAAAGAATGCCAGAAAACTGGCACAGCCCTGTTCATACATGTTGCCCCAAACCTTCTTACAGCATCTCAAAAGGATTTGTGGGTGCAGGAACAGCAACCATCACCCACACCCTTATTGGCTGACCCCCTCAGATACATATCAAAGGGCCCATTTACATTATGCCTTTTGTTATAACATCATGTCTGTTATATAAAGCATATATGAATGGCAAATAGAACACATGTGGGCCAATAGAGACTACAATTACCCCATAGATTCTCACGGCTCTTCTGTCGCCCTTCTCCATACTTTTTTCAAAGTATCCTGGTGGATACCAGTGACAAAGGCTAAAAAAGTAATGTTTATGTGGTCTTACAGTACAGAGGGTCTGGCAGAATTTTGGTACCTGCAGTCCCATACAAAATCAATTGGTACAAGAGAGGATATGAAAAACTATGGCGTACATTTATTTTGGTAATCGGGCCAGAATTCATAATAAAATATTAATGTACATGTTCTACGCCTTATGGGCGACATGTTTGATCGGAGTTTGCGCCTGTTTTCAGGTGTATACTGCGCCTCACAGTGCCGGCTCCTCTGTCGGCTGTTAAGCGCAACCTTCGCCAATTTTTAATGCGCCTAACATAAAGGGGCGTTCTGTGGGCGTTCTGGGGCGGGACGCGCCGCTTTAGAAAAATCCCAGGCATGCATGATTGCGGGTAGGCAAAGTGAGGCGCATTACAGCGTCTTACAGCTCCGACAGGCAGTCCTAGTTGAATGTGGTCTATCTGAGCGGAGAAGTCAAAGTGGAGCGCGGTATTCTTGTAATGTGCTATAGTTCTACACTTACAGCAGTACACTACTACAATAAATGAATTGTCAAGAATAAATAATTAAGCAAGAAATCCTGCTTGGAAGACCACAGGTCCCAGCAAGACCTGTGCTGCCTTTTTGTTGTATATACTGAATTGCATTAAAGTTGAAAGCAGCCCAAATACATCTAATATTGTTGTTATGAAAAATGTTTAATAAAACATCTGTACAACAACATCAGTGGCTTATTTGATGTTAAATTAGTGTAATTTTCACAGACTTTGGAATACATTTTATAGGGGAGAATTTTTTCGTAGGAGATAATATATATTTTGGCATTAATTTTATTGGATAAAATTTACTAATACATTGATTTCATTTTTATAGCACTTGGATATGTCTGTTTATTAATTACTTCATTTAAATGACAAATCCATTTTATTCTTGTAGTGGTGTAAGGTTCTGTTCACCCGGATGATTTCAGGGCGAATTTGTGGATGCCAATCCGTCCTGAAATACATTTCAAATACATGTCCAAAAGTGAGGGTGGGGTTATTCCGACGACAATACGCCCGGAGACTTGTTTGTCCGAGCGCAATACGGACGGATTCTCGTCGGGATAACCCCATAGTAAATAATGGGGAATGTGTTTCCGACGCAAAATACGTGCCACACGTATGAAATGGCACAGTATTTAAATAATCCTAAATAAATTCTTAGGGATAAGTAGTAATCCTAATACTGTATGTACAAGTAAAATGAAAACATTCCTTTTCAATATTGGATATAAATACATCAAAAGTACTTAACCCAAGAGAGAGAACCAGATGGGAGTGTAAAGACCCAGACCCAACACCGTTTTGCTTGCGCTTCTTCCAGGAGCATTAGGTGTATGTAGTGTCAGTGGAGCTAATTTGTAGGTTATATAGAGTAGAGTTAACTAACTTGAGATATGCACTATGACAACTTGGAAATTGAGTTGCAGTTGAAGAGGCATTGAAAGTGAAATGAGTAAACACCATTGACATATAGTAACCCAGTATTTATGCTAAGAATCTAATTTCTCTCCATCTTACTAGATGATGCTAAAATAAGAAGAGACAGTACAATATTAGAGTAAAAGATCTCACTCAGTATGTGGAGCAATAAAAGCTTGAGTAAGTCCTCCTATAATCTCTTTAACTCATTGCTGGGGTTCCCCCTAAAACTCCTTTAAACTGGGTGAGGTACATTGTTCCTTGGGTCCTAAACCTATTGATCCAAACCACAACCGTATTGCACATCCACTTATGTCAGCTAAAGCAAACAGTCATGAGCAAAATGGGGAAAGTGGGGCCAACATATTATCAAGCAAAACTATACAAAACGTGCCAGATCTCTCTTGCCTTATTCTATAAGGCCCCTATTTGTAGCTCTGCACCAATGTAACTTGGCAAATAAGTGAGGGTTTTCATGCCACCTGTAAGTTCATCATGAAAGCAAAATACACATGCTGCAACATCCAAAAGATCTTCCAAACTTTATTTTACCTTCAGGCTTTCCCACCATCATAACCTCAGAGTGACACTCGCTACCAGTGGTATCACTAAGAGGCCAGCTACTGTTACTATTGAGAGAACCCTAACAGAAAAGTAGAGTCAGAGATATGATAAAATGACATCAAGAGGATTAGGGGTTCTTGTATTTTTCTTTTTACAGGTGTATCATGTCAGGTGACATAAACACCTCCCTTGTGTAAAGACGTTGGTGGATATATGGCACATCCCAAACTCACACGATAGGGACTGTATATTTTCCCAAACTCTCTTTCTATCTCAACTCCAAATGTCATACAAAGCCCTCAAACAACCTCCTTAAAGATGGAGTGTAGTTTATGTGGCAGTCATTAAAAGCTCCAAAATTCTTACTTATTGACGCATGACACAGACTTCACATCTCTTCCCACAGATTGGGAATCACTAAAATGTATCCTTGAAGGCACGTTTATTGTGCACAGCAACAAATTAAAGAGGGAAAATTTAATCACCATATCCTTACTCCTCCACACAACAAACATATACCGTAGAAATTTAACAGAAGCAAAATCTATTTTTTAGACCAAAAAAATTCAGCAATGAAGTCAGAATGTTCCTTCTTGACAAGCGTGAGAGACCAGAATTCTGACTACTCCACCTACCACCTATGTGAGACACATAAAAATAAGCAATGGTACCACTATTTTTGCAATTATTGAAGTATCGGTCACATTACTCATATTCTTATAATATTAAGGCCAGTTTTGTGACTTCAAACAATATAAGCTTTATTCATTTGACCCTGATGTAGGCCTGACATAGGACCTTCAGAGTTTCGAAGTGAAATTAAGTTCTGCCAATATCATCTTCAATTTTGCATTTCCATTTTTTAAGTGGTTCTGTGTCAGGATATTGCCATTTTATGGTGTCCTCAAATCTTTCAGAGCCAAAAACAATTACAAGAACGTCAATAAATGTCATTTTCTGGCTCAGATCACATGCCGAGTCAGTGGTGAATGTAATATATCAGAGACGGAGAACATTGAGTGAATGCAGGGGGTGCCAATAAAATGGTTTCTACTGGGGACTAATGTAATAATAATGGGCATCGTATTATGGTCATTTTGCCTGAAAGCCAATTGAAGTATTGCACATTTGTATGTGCTTTAAAGCATTTAAAGAAAACATCTTCATGGCTATCGGAGTCAATTTGCAAAAAAAAATACCCTGACCTGGATTGTGGAGAGAACCAGAAATATATAGATTTTAAGTCTATCACAAATTATCTATCAAGTGCGAATTTGGTGACATTCAGTATTGTATTGGAAAAAATTGTTCAGTCACAAAAACAATTGTACTTTAGCTGCCCCATTACTGAGGGTAATACAGCTGTTGGCCTACCATCAGTTAGCTCCACCGTAGAGAAAGCAGCAAACAGAAACCTGCTGCTTACATTTACCTTTCTAGCAGACCAGCATTGAGGAGAGCAGACGTTATCCACAGGCTAAATTGTCCTCCACCGAATTACATTATGTCTCTGATTAGTCGTTGTGACAAAAGTGGGCAACCAGAAGACTAATTTAACAAAATATTAATCCCATTGGCTAACAAGTAGCTGTAAGGTGTTTCTGAATGATTCGGTTGTCCTTCAAGCATCAATTTCTTCATGAATGGTCAACATGAGACTAGATTGGTTCTGGATTTGTGGGGACCACAGCAGCCAGACCTCCACAGATCAAACTTTTGATGCCTGTTTAATTGTATCTTTTTTAGACAATTCCTTTTAGAATAACCCAAAATCATTAATTGCTGAAGTTTTGATGTTACAGCATGTGGCTTTCAGAAGGCCGCCTTCCATAGCAATTCTCTTTCCTGGCTTTCAGTTTTGCAACAAACACTTTATAGAACTGGTTTGGTTTTATAGAATTACTGAATTATTCATAGTATTTGACAATGGATTATAAAAGATAAGGAAATATTATTTGTAATCTCACTGCGTGTATCATTAGTGTTTCCGTTTTCCTACAATGTTATTATTTCATAAGCTTTGCGATGCCTATCGTAATGTTTGTAGAATTTTCTGCAGCCCAAATCACTGTCCCTTCCTTTTTTGTGTATGTGATTTTCTCTCATATCGATTCTGTTCAACGGTGTGAGTTTCCATTTGTTTCTAAAGGTAATGATGAATTTGCTCAGTCATGACGGGAATTGTCTTCGCAACAAAAATTGCAGGAGACCACATTACCATAAAGTCTTACTGAACGACATATTACATTACCAGGTTTCATTTTATATAGTTGTCAAATCTTACAGGCCCTTTCCTGGCCAGAATAAGCTAAGGTTACGAACATATAAGGAAGGTAGGTTTATTCAAGTGTGGACACGCTGTATGACATTATATACATAGTGAATAAAGTATGACTGAGAGTCTAAGAAATCTCTAGGACTTAACTAATCTTATCAAGGAGGTGCAGGCCCCTGTAAAAAATTTCTGTGATAGTCACAAAACTTGGTGGCATAGACACACCGCAATAGCTAAAGTTAAGGCAGATAATGAAGACAAGATCAAATCCAAAAACTGGACCAATAAAAGAATCACAAGTCACCTATGGAATAGACATGAACAGAAGCAAAGGCATTTTTAAAGGTTCCTTCATAGTAAAGTTGCCCTTCAACCGTATACCCTTCTTTTATTATACTGAAGTTTTTTAACATGTAAAGGGGTCTTTTCAGGAATCAGGGACAAGGTGTGATTCTTACCTCTTCAGTCAGCCTGTAGGCTGGAATCATAAATGGAGTTTTAAAACTGAAACATAAAAAAGGAGCTACAACCTGGACATGATAAAATTTTTAACTAAGCATTAGAACCTAAAAAATACCAAAACTGTGTCATATATCCATATAAACAGAAGCATGCCAAGTTCTGACATGAGTATAAAGTTCTGGTTGTGGTTGATGGTCTTCACCATGACCAGGAGAGGAAATTGATTTGGAGTGTCAACTTAATTGCCTTAAAACCTCACTGGTTATAAATTTATAAGATCACCATAGTTTTATGCAGCCTCTTTTGGTTTTTAAAAAAGCCATAATTTCTTTGCGTAGTATTATTTCTGCATTTAATATTTTTGAGATGCACATTTTTTATAGAGAAGTCAGAAAAAATTGCCATACCTAGAGCATGCTGTGATTTGAACCTAACCCAAAAAAAACAAAAAAAAACACAACAATAGTAAAGAAAATCAACATAAATAAAAAACATTAGTTGAAGTGTGGTTTATTTCACTACAGAGTTTCAGCTAACAACAAAATAAGTGTTTTTTCCAAAAAAGGGATAAGAAAAGGCAGCATTTTTTTTAACACTACACTATAAAACCACCTTATAAATAGTCCCTGGGTTTCAAATATCTGCCGAAAAAGTCCAGAATTCTAATGTCCAGGCTTGAAAATTACAGCAATGACAATTATTTATTTCAGATAAAGCAGTGAAAAATTCTCATCAATATAGAACTTTCCGGCCTACAAGCTAATACAACCTCCAAAGCTGCAATGGAGTCTGCAAATAATGTAAATGACCTCTAGAACTCATGAAACTGTGGTGGTGATTAACATATTTGTACTAATATCACAATTCTCTGCAGTCTTTGCAACATGGACTTACTGTGACCTTGATCCTTGACTCAGTTTAATAGAACTGGAGAAAAGGGATTAGAGGTTCAATGCAGAAGGAGCAGAAGAGCCTTGAAAAATGTGTTATGGAGCCAAGAAAATTCTTGTTTATTTCTTGGTAATTGTTTGAATAAAGGGCCTGTTCACATAATGTTGTTTTTTGTTGTTGTTTTTTATCTATTTTTTGTTCAAATGAATCGATTAAGCTACAGATAGGTTTATAAGGAGGTTTTTGTCATGGTAAAAAACATTAATTTGTCTCAGTTTGTCAAAATTTTGAGACACAACTGCATTCTATTGCAGTACGTAGGACACTACTAGCATATATTAACCCCTTAAGTACCAGAATGTTTTAGGCCTCCGGGACTGAGCATTTTCTTTCATTTTGTTTTATTGACGCATTCTAAGAGGTAATCCTTTTTTATTTTTTGGGGGCCAACAAAGCATCTCCATTCCCTGCACAGATCATTCAGTGATGATACATCCAACTATCAAGCCATTAATTTACATAATGGGAATACCCTTTGAATCCAAACATTGCTTTAGTAAGGTTTACAAGGAAAGGTTGGAAAATCTGATCATGGTAGAAGAAGCACAATAGTCAAGCAATTAGTAGAGGTCTCAACATCATCACCCAAATTCCCAGGACATTATGCCACAGCAGAAGTTCTGGACACAATAACGGCTCCATACACATATAGTATGTAGACACTAATATAGGTACACATATGACAACATCTATGCATTGCTATAAATAGACACACATACACATATATATGTGTTGACCCCCAAAAAATAAAAAAGGATTGCCTCTTAGAATGCATCAATAAAACAAAATGAAAGAAAATGCTCAGTCCTGGAAGCCCAGAACAGCCATATATAATATATATATATATATATATATTATATAAAATAAAATATATATATATAATATATATATATATATATTATATATATATATATATATTTAGATACACAGGTTTGTCGTCTTTTGTAAACAGTATTGCGACTTTCTCATACCAGGAGTCTCTTTAATCTGGCCTCAGCCAGAAAATACCATGAATAAAATATAAACAAAATCCTCAGGCCGTCAGGACACTACATACGATAATAGTTCCTGTCTATCAATTGTCAGGACCTAGCATCAAGACCCCCAAAACGCTTTCCCACTTTACACTGTCTCCTCCTGGGTTCCAGCTTCTTTCAAGCGTCTGGGGCCAGAGCCTCTCTTCAGCATCTCTGCTGCTCCACTGTCAGCTAGCAGACCACACCCCCAGATCACCTGTAGCACCAGAGACCTGCACAAAACTTGTCCTGGTACACGGGGAGTAGGCACTCACCCAACACGTTGTCTACTCCCAAAAGGAGCCGACTGGCTGGCTCCTACCCCACCAAGGCAAAGTAACCTTGGTGGCGTGTTGCTTGCAGGTATCATGTCTTTGGAAGCTTCTGAGTTAATTAGAGACACACCTGTGGATGTATTTTTATGCTCACAAGAAACACACCGCTTCTGTGTGTAACATAATGGAAAAGTCTAAAGAAATCAGCCAAGATATAAGGAAGAGAATTGTGAACTTGCACAAGTCTGGATCATCCATGGGTGCAATTTACAGATACCTTAAGGTGCCTCGTTCATCTCTACAAACAATTATATGCAAGTACAAACAAGATGGGAAAGTCCATCCATCATACCACTCAGAAAGGAGATGGGTTCTGTGTCTCAGAAATGAACATGTGCATATCAACCCAAGAACAAAAGTAAAATACATTGTGAAGTTGCTGGCAGAAGCTGGTAAGATTGTATCATTATCCACAGTGAAACAAGTGCTGTATTATCATGGACTGAAAGACCACTCTGCCAGGAAGAAGCCATCACTCCAAAAGAAACATATAAAAGCCAGATTAAAGTTTGCAAATGCACACATGAATAAAGACCTACATTTTTGGAGCCATGTCCTGTGATGTGACAAAACTAAACTTGAACAGTTTGGCCATAATGATCATCGTTATGTTTGGAGAAAAAAGGAGAAGCTTGGAAACCTAAGAACACCATCCGCAATGTGAAATACGGGGGTGGCAGCATCATGTTGTTGGGTTGTTTTGCTGCAGGAGGGACTGATGCACTTCACAAAATAGATAGTATCATGAGAAAAGAAGATTATGTGGCAATACTGTAGCAACATCTCAATACATCAGCCAGGAAGTTAAAGCTTGGACGGAAATGGGTCTGAAAAATGGACAATGGCCTGAAGCGTACTGCCAAACTGGTTACAAACTGGTTACAAAGTCAGTGTTTTGGAGTGGCCAGCACAAAGCCCTTATCTCAATCCTATTGAAATCCTACTGAAAAGGCAAGTGCGAGCAAGGCGACCTACAAACATGGCTCAGTTACACCAGTTGTGTCAGGAGGAATGGGCCAAAATGCCTACCAACTATTGTGAGAAGTTTGGAAGGATATCCAAAATGTTAGACTCAAGTCATACAGTTTGAAAGCAATGCTACCAAATACTAATGAAATGTATGTAAACTTTTGACTTTGCAGAAAGTAATAAAAATGCCTTAAAACATTCTCTCTCTCATTATTCTGGCATTTGTCAAATGTAAATAATTTTGGTACTATATATATATATATATATATATATATATATATATATATAGATATATATATATATATGCAAGTTATGGTGGAAAGTAAGTATTTGGTCACCTACAAACAAGTAAGATATCTGGCTCCACTCATTACTTGTAATAATGGCACCTGTTTGAACTTGTTATCAGTATAAAATACACCTGTCCTCAACCTCAAACAGTCACACTCCAAACTCCACTATGGTGACCAAAGAGCTGTCGAAGGACACCAGAAACAAAATTGAAGCCCTGCACCAGGCTGGGAAGACTAAATCTGCAATAGGCAAGCACCTTGGTGTGAAGAAATCAACTATGAAGCAAAATTGAAAATGGAAAACATAAAAGACCTTGATAATCCACTGATCTGGCCCCGCAAAACTCATCCCGGGTCAAAATGATCACAAGGAAGGGTGAAAAAAACCCCAGAACCACACAGGAGGACCTAGTAATCCCTGCAGAGAGCTGGGCCCAAACAAACAAAGGCTACCATCAGAACCACTACGCTCCCAGGCTTCATCCGCAGTACCAGACAGTCCCTCCTGCTTAAGCCAGTAATGCCCGGGCCCACTGAATTTTGCTAGAGAAAATTTGGGGATATTCAGAAGAGTATTGGAGAATGTCATATGGTCAATAAACCAAAGTAGAAACTTTTTGGTTGAACCGTGTTTGGAGGAGAGAGAATTCTGAGTTGCACCCAAAGAAAACCTACTTCTGTAAAGCAGGGGGTTGGCAACATCATTTTTTGGGGGGCGTTTCACTGAAAAGGGTACCAAGACACTGTCCGTGTCATGAAAGAATGAAGGGGGCCATTTATCGGAGTTTTTGAGTGAAAAACCCCCTTCCATTCAAGGGCATTGAGGATGAAACGGGGGCTGGGTTTTTTAGCATACAATGATCCCAAGCACACCGCCAGGGGCAATGAAGAATGGCTACGTAAGAAGCATTTAAAGGCCCGGAGGGGCCTGCCGGGTCCCAGACCAACCCATAGAAAACCTTTGGGGGGAGTTTAAAATCCGTGTTGCCCAGCGACACCCAAAACATCACTGCTCAAAAGGGGATCTGCATGGGGAAGGGGCAACATAACCGCAACAGTGTTGCCAACCCTGGAAAAAACTTACAGAAAAGTTTTACCTCTGTCATTCCCTAGAAAGGATAAAAAAAAATATTGAGAGAATGTATTTTATTGACCCAATGCTTATTTCCCCCCATAATTTTACAAATAAATCTTTTTCCAATCAACAAAGTGATTTTTTTGGATTTGTTTTTTTCATTTTTTCTCTCATATTGAGGGCTATCTTTGATGTCAATTCAGGCCTCATTTTTTTTACGTGGGAGAACTTTTACAATTGGTGGTTTACTTTTTTTTTCCCACTGTATGTATTTGTGTATGTATAATAATATATATATAAATTTTTTTTATATATATATATAATATATATATATATAAATTTATATATTTTATAGACATGTAAGATCAAATGAAAAAGATTTTCCGAAGTTTGTACATTATGACCTAAGGGGTTATGTTTATTAAATTTTTGTCTTTTGTGTGAGGGGGAGATCCTGTGAAACGATGGTCACACAGCATGGCTGCTGCTGGTGCCTCTTGTTCTTAATAAACAAAAACCTTGACAAAAGTACTGAGCAGCTAAAAGCTCTGAAATCCCTAGAACGAGTAAGCGTCAGCAGCCAGCGGCGGGGAATAAAGCACACAGCAGACAGCACTAGAAGCCAGGAGTCAGCTGATTTCGCCCCTGCAAAGCAGACTAAAAGGGAAGTTGTGACCGTGGTTGTGATACTGAGTGTGACTCGACCTACATTACGCCTGGTTTATTACATTACACATCAGGAAAACAACACTATTTGCCTCCTCTAGGAGCTGTTGCTCTTTACCAAATATTTTTATTTTTTATTTTTTTCTCCCTAGAAAACCTCAAATATTCCATCGAGCAATGCAAAAAGGGGCCCGGGGAAAAACAAACAGCGAAGTGAGTGACGAAGAGCCACTTTTCCAATCAAGTCCTCACGATGGGAGCAGAATCAATGTAAGTATTAAGTTTTTATTTGACCTTCTCTATCCTGGAATTTCTTGTTCATGATGAAATCCCGGCACTGCGGGTGAAAATGCATAAAAAACAGTAAGGGTGATTAAGCAAGGCTAGTGCAGACCTTTTTTCAATAAGAGTTAATCCATGGGCCCAAACGGTGGGGGGACCATGGGAAAAAAAGCTGTATAAGGGCTTTTGTACAATGAAATTAGAAGGGTTTATTTTACTAGAATGACCTATTCCACTGTTCAACCTTTGCTTTCTTGTTAGGAAAAATACTAAATGTCATGAAGCTGACAAAAAAGCGAACGTGAGGGTTAAGAAGGGGAAGTTCAGTTATCTGCCCAACTTTTCTTCTGTCTATATTCGGTAGGCGCTATCAGGGGTGCCAATAGGCCCTAAGACATATCCTTCCTGTCGGGGCCTTTAAACAAAAAGGGGGCCCACTGATATGTTAAAAAAAAAAGGGAAAAGTAATGGGGGGGGACCCTATTTGATTTGGCTGTATGGGACCCTGAAACAGTTAATAGATGACTGATGGCAGCCCTGACAGAAGGCCCCACATTGGAACCTTAATGTGGTCGGGTTTTTAAAACTTTGGGGGATGTCTGAAAACTGTCTTGGTCCCAAAACTTTTCTTTGTTTTTTTCCCTTTGCAACCAATCATCGTTTTCCCCTTCATTTCATATAGAGCTTGAAAAAATGAAAGGGGCGCTTGATTGGGTTCAAGGGCAACAAGAAAAGTCTTAGACCAAGACAGTTTTCAGACATATCCCCCTTACTGTTTTTTTTCCCCCCATTTTTTGCACCCCATAATATTTTGGGAAGAGGGGGGCCATACGGTTTCATCCAGGGATTTCAGGCTCATGAATATAATACTAGACCTGCAGTGAAGACTGACACACAGGGCACAGAGCAATAGGAGAGGTTAAACAAGGTTATATAGCTAATTGCTTATGTACCGCATGCACAATTCAAAATCTGTAGACAGCATGGGCAGCTGCCATTATACTGTCTCCATAAGATTGAGACCTGTCACATATAGAATATTCCAAAAGTTTGTGTAACACGGAAACAACTTTTAAATAGTTACTGTTCAGCTGTTTTTGCTACAAATATGGAAATACAGAGTTTTTTTTTTTTTTTTAAAGATCTTCCATTGAGCAAAGAAGCCTAAAAAAGGACATGGCCGCCACTAAATAGATGCATCAGTGACTCTGAGAAGTGAATTAGTAAAGATTCCAGATAATTCCATTTGACAGTCGCGCTCTATGAAAAGCTTTAACCTTGTCGTTTTCATCAAGGATTAATCTACAATAAACCTAATTGTTACAATGTGTCGTCAGGTCAATGCTCAAAGAGGCTTGTGGAGAAAGCTCCCAGACTGGACTGGACTGGTAAGGCAGGATCGTACGGGGCGGGGGACATGGTTTCTTGTAGGAATTGTTACTTATATACAGACGTAAAAGATATAAAATATAATCTGTAAATTATTAGGGGAGGATTGGATTTAGAAGAGTTACCCCAGCAGTCATTTGAATACCTTATTACCTACTATTAGTCTTTGATGTTAGCTGGTATAAACAGTGACAACTCTGGATATTCAGATGAATAGGTTCCTGGTGGGAGTCCATCTTTAATGTCCATATGCAGCAGAGATAGAACTCAAATACCCTGGATCCCAATGCAAAGTCAGTAGCAGGGTACCCGCATACCTGTGTCATCTATAATACTGGTGCCTTCTAATGTGGCCAATGGACCTTAGGGCCCAGTGTCAGAATAGGGTGCCTGTAGTCCACCAGTTAGGCTGTTTTTGGGTTGATTCTTGGGGCTCTTCAATGGAGTTAATTGTTGGGGCCCATTCTACAGCTAATGTACTTCTTTGGGGCATGCACATACTGCAATCTTACATTCTGCCTCTTTGTCTCTGCCTTTCTTGCTGAAAGGGGTCCACCATATCCAGGGGTCCACTGGGGATTTCACCTACTCCCCTGTGGGCCAGTGCAAGCCTATTAGGGCCCCTACATCCTTGCATATGCCATAGTAGTGTGTTTGGAAAGAGGTTGTAAAGATTATTATTATTTATTTTAGAGCGCCCTCAGTTCCAGAGCGCTGTACATTCGGGTTGCATACATAAAATAGTTCAAATAACTACAAGGGAGACAAATTAATAAATAACTACTGGTACAGAAGGAGAGAGGTCCCTGCCCGTGAGGGCTTACAGTCTACAAGGAAGGTGGGAAGAGACAGAAGGTGAGGGGCAGACATGATTCTGGGGTGGCGTAAAAGCAATGGAGTTAATGTTGATTATAGGCAATTCTGAAGAGATGGGTTTTCAAGTTGCTTTTGAGGCTAGTGAGAGAGGGGGAGAGTCTGAGGTGTTAGGGCAGTGAGAGCTAGAGTGTGGGGGAAGCACAAGAGAAGTCTTGGAGACGGTTGTGTGGGGAGCTGATAAGAGGAGAGCAGAGAAGGTCCTGTGAGGAGCGGAGATTGCGCGAGGGGAGGTATCTGGAGATGAAGGCAGAGATGTATGGAGGGGAGAGGTTATGGAGAGTCTTGTAGGTCAAGGTTGCTAGCTTGAACTGGATTATTATACCATATTATTCAAATAAGTACTTAATAGAAAGTCCATGTCCCATACCACATTTGGATAAGCCTTCTTCTATACTTGGCAGCCAGGGCAAGACATAGTAATGGAGAGCAACCTCTCCTTCTAGGGCTAAGGTAGAACCTTCATTAAAGCGTACTGATTCAGCATTTTGATTGTCAGACTCTCTTTTGTATTCCTTAAGTAATGGCATTAACATGGGTTTAACTATAGCCATAGCAGCTGCTATGTTGCCCAGAGATTGATGGAGCCTAAAAAATGTGTTGCTTTTTTGTAGGAAATAACAAGTTGCTGGCTTTCTACTATCTAGCACTACAGAATGCGTTCTCTGATATTAAAGGGGTGCTCCAACACTTCAAAACGCTCACTTGATAAAAAATAGAGCACAGAAAGAGTCCTTACCTCCTGGACGCTGTCGTTCTGTCACCACAGCCGTCCAGGTAACTCTGGCTGTAGCTGTGAACGTTCATCATTCACATATCAGGTGCAGCCTATTACAGACCGCAACGTCACATGCACATCACCGCCCTGGCCTGTGAATGGAGGCACCTATCGCTTGAACAATGAACGTTCACCACTACAGTCGAGATCACATCGATAGAATGAGAGTATTCTTCCTATCTTCTATTTTTTTTTTTAGCATTCCCTGATATCAGGAACAAGCTTTTTGAAGTGTGAGAACACCCTTTTAATAGTATGGATTATATTGCTTAAACAATTGCTACTTATATAACTGTTACAGTTTCCTATTACTATGTTGTAAGGGACCATTTCATTTTGCTTTGGATGAATTCTAGTTACACCCCGAGGCATCAATGCATGATCAGCTTATGACCCACTGACATCAGGAACAAAGGGGTTCCTGCCTTTTCAGCTTTTCTTCATTATGGTGTTATTTTTGTTAATTTTTGTCTCATCAGCTATATAAAATTACATGACGACTTAGATTCGGCCTATGGGCCTTGCGTTTGAGACGTGCTGTATAGTGTTGAGCGATTTTTATCGACAAAGTTGAAATTGGCAAGGTTTTTATGGTGATCAAAATTTCCGGGATCATGCGATAATTAAGGTTAAAATTAAGCATCATCTTTTAAAGATCGCGCCTTTTTCGGCGCTTCCTGTAATTTTGGCGGCCAGCAAATCAGATTACAGAATAGAGCAGGGTGAGATGTGTGTGCGACGTCATGACTGGGATGTGTAGGGTTGCGATTGGCTGGAAAAATCAAAATGCCCTCGTTTTACATAGAACAGCGTTTCCTGTTTCAGCCTAAGTGTCTCTCAGCGTCTCATAGGGATAGGACGTGCGCTCTCCCTGTGGCCAAACAGCTCAGCAAAAATTAGTCTATTTTGCACAGAGAAACCTTACTATTAGCTGTGATCCTTCCAATTTAGTTAGATTAGAGATTTGAAGATTTTATGTAGTTAGCTAGAGAATTTTAAAGCAGCATCTTACCGCTGTAAAATTCACGGCGGGGGGAGCAGGGGGGGCCCCGCGGGCAAACACAGACAAGCTCTATCTATAAAGAACACTGGATAAAAGTTCACCAAGACTTAGTGTAGACATTGTAGTGGAATATCTTTATTATTAACGTTTGCTATTGAAATATTTCCTGGATATTGGGCAGCCTGAACTTATTTTGGATACACATCATTTCTAGTAACTGCAGGTCTCTTTGTTAGGTGCAAAAACCCCACTTTATTTTCAGTATACATTTCAGATATGTGTTCATTTTAATTTTTACCCATTACACCTGTGACTGTTTTATATATCCACCTTGCAGTTAAATTACAATCCAGCAATCTTGTAGTCAGCACAGGTTTTTTGTTGCCAAAAATACCGTGTATCATACGAAAACATAAAGTTAAAGTGTTTTTTGACTTTTGCACACCCAGCATTGTTCATTGACGCAGCATCCACGTAAATCTTAAAACAGCAATTTTATATTCACCACAGGTGAATTGAAAGGTGCAAAAAATACCGTTTATTATACCAAAACATAACAGATACGTGTTTTTTGACTTTTGCGCACCCAGCTTTGTTCATTGGGCGCAGCATCCACGTTAAAATTTAAAACAGCAATTTATATTCACCACAGGTGAATTGAAAGGTTCTGTGAATTTTATACCTAAGTGTGTTGCCTAAGATGTAGCACGTATCCATTTGACTGTTTGGATGTTAATTTCAGTTCTCCAGCCTTGTTTGGGTTTTATTTAATTTAAGGTGTTGTTTGCTCTCCCATAGACTTTAACGGTAATCGCTCATAATCGATGCTCACTATCGAAAAACCTTATCGATAGCGGCCGACTATCGACTATCGCTCGATCTCGATAGCCAACGCAATCGCTCAACACTAGTGCTGTAATTTAAACTTTTCAAGAAAGTCATCTAAGCCTTTCTTGCACTTACTGAATCCACCATCACAACATCTTGTTGTTATGAGTTCTATAGTCCCACTGCTCTTACAGTAAAGAATCCCCGTCTAGGATGATGATGAAACCTTCTTTGCTCTAGACCTAGAAAAAGTTCCCTTGTCATGGTCACAGGTCTAGGTGTGTAGAGATCACTTGAGATCTCTGTATTGTATGTTTCTACTGTTAATTTGTACATGGTAATTAAATTACCAGTACGTTGTCCTTTTTTCAAGCTGAATGACCCTAAGACTAGGTTCACAAGGCTTAATTGCGGGACATAATTACGCCCACAAATTACGCCGTGTGGACGGGGGCAGGGCGGGAGCGGGGGAGGGGGGCGGGGGCCGGAACTTAGCCGGCCTATAGACTTGCATTACCAGCGGCGCGTATACACCGCTGGTAATTCACATGTCAATTACCTCCCCCCTCGGCGTATTCACCGAGCAGGGAGAGGAGACATAATCTATAGTTCTCTATGAGAACTGTGGATTACCATAGTTACTAGGACGTATTCAGCCCGTAATTTGCGTACTCCGGCGCGTAATTACAGACTGAAATACGTCCAGGTTTAAGCCGTGTGAACATGGCCTAAGTATGATAGCTTGTCTTGATATAGCAATCCACCTATTCCCCTAAGCAACGGGTTTGCCCTTCTCTGTACCCACTCCCAGCTCAGTTATGGTTACTTTTAAAACATCTGCATTAATGAGTTTCATGTAGTGATTGGCAGCCTAGTAGCGCTTCTCTACAGTACAGTGCGGTATTAAATGTTCTGTACTACTATTTACATGTGCCAGGATAAGCAACTTCTTTGGGCAACAGAGGAGGGCTCCATATTCTTTTTTACTGATACATTGTGCATAAAGTACATGACCCAAAGAAGTTCCTTTCCACAAAGTAGAAAGTAATTTCCAGCTTGCAGCAGCTCTTTCTGACTGGTATATGTGAGGACTTGCTTTATCTGTATTGGTTGTCTGTGTAATATTGTTTAGTTTTCATTTTGCAGTATGTTGAGTGACATTTGGGGCCTCGGAACCAATTATCAGTCTTCCATAGAGTTATGGTTTCAATATACAATGGTCATTCCAGAAACAATTAATATTATGGCCATGTTCACACGGCTTATTTGGACGTGGTTTTGGACGAGGTTTTCGGAGCATTTCCGCACCCAAAACCTTGCCTGAAACACGCTTCTTCAGACGAGGTTTTGGATGAGGTTTTCACCCATACAAATTAATAGCCAGGACAAAAACCGCAGTGAAACTGCGCCAAAAACATGCTTCAAGAATTGACATGAAAATTCTTTTTCAGTGCTTCCAAAGAAGCGTGTAAAAACCTCGTCGTGTGTGAACTACAACGAGGTTTTACATAGGAATCAATGAAATGAACTGGGGGCGTTTTTGAAGCGTTTTGGACGAGGTTTTGGGCGAGGAAACGCTCCAAAAACCTTGTCTAAAACCTCGTCCAAATAATCCGTGTGAACAAGCCCTATATGTTGAGGGACCACTGTACATATATTTTTCCCAGTCCTAGCATTCTCAACCTTTGGACCAGCTTTTTATTTGGCACACTTTTAAATACCTTTGAGAAGTCCAGATAGACAATATTCACAACATTCCCAAGGTTTGGAACGTACCTCCTCATAGAAGTTGATTAGATTAGTTTGACAGGATCCTTTTAAACACCCCAAAACTCGAGTTATCACCCTGAGGAATTGATTGTGAGTCTCTATAAACAAAAAGGTACATAAATTATAACACCACTGTTTGAATTTTGTTGCTTTCTGATAGCGACTAACAAAGATTTTACCTCCAAATATGATGTTTAGTTTGCCAAAACAAGAGATCCAGGTGGAAGGCATCCTGTGGAGGCAATTCAGCTGTGTTTTGTCTAGTCAGAATTGAACAGCCCAGGGTTACAATGTAATACATGTCTGAGATGAAAAAGCTTTGAAAATGAAGCAGCAGCCATTAATTGCTAAGTCGCTACATATAAATATTTCTTATAATTTAGCCTCAGAAGGCTCCAGAAATATTCTTTTCATAGTTTCTGTTATTTTGATTAAAATTGTATCAGATATTTTAATGTAAATTAATTAAATCAATTTATGCAAGCTGTCCAATATCATAAAAATTAAAGGGGTTGTCCACCTAGTTTGATGGAACTTATTGCTGCTGCTGAGGTACAATAAAAAACAAAACATACTCGCCTGTAATTCTCCTTGTTTCAGTGATCAGTCTATTTTCTGGCAGTCAGAACGTCACATATCCTGACATCACAGCTTAGAACTCTTCACTTCCGAACAGTGATGTCAGGAAATGTCATGTGACCACTGCAACCAATCAGCGATTGCAG
Organism: Phyllomedusa bahiana; assembly: GCA_025379985.1. Lineage (NCBI taxonomy): Eukaryota > Metazoa > Chordata > Amphibia > Anura > Hylidae > Phyllomedusa > Phyllomedusa bahiana. Next base: position 83,706 of record JAODAL010010175.1, on the reverse strand, counting down.
CAGTAGGGTTCTGACTGTCAAGAACAGGAAGAAAGTCAACAGAAGAAGTATAGGGAAGACCAGCAGCGGCATTGCTAGATCAGAAGTAACTGCAAAGGTGAGAATGTTTCTTCATATTCTATTGCAGCAGCAGCAGAAAATATTTCTTTAAATAAATCTAGGTGTACAACCCTTTTACCTAAAGGAAAACCTCCGTCAAGGAATAACATTGAAAGTCAAACACTGGTCTTCATGTTAAGATCTAGAATAGTCACAAATGGGGGCAACATTTTGCTAGGAAACTTTTTTTTTGTTGAATGAAAAATAACAGAAAATATTTGATTTGGCATTGCTCAAAATGTTGTTGGATAGTCTGAGAATTGCTTTGCCTGAAGCCTTTCATGATATTGGTTGCATGCATCCAGTTCGGTTCAGTTGGTATGAGTCCGGTGGAGGTCAGTTTGGTTCGATTGAGTTGGTTTGGGTTTAAATTGAGCATTGTTGAGTTGGATTGATGTGACTTGATTTTGATACATTTTTTTTATATGAACTAATTTTGGTGGAGTTGGTTTAAGTTTGGTTGTCTGAGGTTCAGTTCATTTGAATGCGGTTGGATTTGGATTGCCTTAGGTGAGCTGGCTTGAGCCATGTCCTGGACTTAGTTCATTTTACAGTGCAGTTGTCATGAGCGTGCCTCTTCAGGCTGCAGCATGGTCTTCGGTTTGTAAGGTATGGCAGAGGCTGCGCTTTTGGCCATGAAATTGTTTCTGTGCTGTGCATGTTTGTTGCGGTGTCAGAATACAGTCTTATGTGGATCTGTCTATGTGTTTATCGAATTCTGCCACACCCGTCTGTTCTCTGCTGACTTTATTCTGGGTAACATATGGTTATGCCAGTGTTAATGGACAGCTGGTTGCACCACTCAGGCTGTGTTCTGGATGTCAGGGTGCCGGTCTAATCAGTCTTTGGACTGGGTCCCTGACTTCCTATTTAAGATCCATTTTGCTTTGGTCTTATTGCTGGTGTGGCAGAGACCACACCAGCAATAAGAAAGGAAACTAATTGGTGTCAGTAGCAATAGGTTACTGACACAGTTAGCTAGTACGGCTGCCTTGCAGCAAGGTATGGGTTTCCTTTTCCGGGACAGTCATAGCGTTGGGGGGGGCATGGTTGCTACCTGGACATTTGGAGCAGCAGAGCTGGGAAGAGAGCTCTGGCCCCCAGAGGCTTCAGGAAAGCCTGGTACACAGTAAGTACTGTAATTTTGAGGTGCTGTGCGATAGGCACAGACCTCTGGACAGAGAGGGTCTCTGTATGTGAGCTAGTGGCCAGACAGCCGAGGATTTATAGGATTTTTATGAGTTGTGTTTTTTTCTGTAAACTGTGTGCCTCAATAAAGCTGGCTAAGGACAGTTTGAAACATTCCTCCGTGTTGGAAGATTTTGTGCTAAGATCATTCTACCAAGAACGGTGATCCAAAAGCCAAGCGTAAATCTCCAGGACGGGCCAAGATGGCGTCTCAGAGCTAAGCGGCAGCTTACACTGGCTATAGCTTTGCTCTATCTGGTGCACTTTATGCTTTGTCTATTTGGTTACTGATTCCTTGTGCTTCTCCTTTGACTCTCCTCTCTGCCTGACATTTGTCGTACTGCATTGCGCGTTCTGGTTTTTGACCTGGTTTGTCCAACTCCCTGCTTTTTGTATTGTCTGTCTTGTCTGTTTTGTGTGTTCACTTAGGGTAGGGACCATCGCCCACTTCCTGCCGATTACCTAGGGTGGACGGGCAAGTAGATAGTGCCAGATTTGGGGGGCCTAGCGTCAGGGTTCACAGTCTGTTTTTCCCTGTTCTGGTCATCTGCTTTGGGCCCCTAACAGCAGTTTCCAAAAGGTTTACTAACATATAGAACTGAAACCAAATTAACTAACACATTTTGAACTATGAAAGAAGAGTCAGAAGCAGAAATAAGAAAATTTGTGAACATTTGCTTCACTGTTTTACAAATTTCCATCCATCAAGTTCTCTGTTTCATATTATCTCACATAAAGGCAGCATATTTGAGGTACAGGTCTGTACTCCTAATAGAAGAAAGGAGTGATAAGAGTGTGGCAAACTCACAGTTATCAGGGAAGCACTCTCTCTGTCTTTCCTTAACCCCCCCCCTTTTTTTCAGTTACTGACAGTGATCTGCCCATGAATACAACAGACTCGTAACTATGAGTCCGCTCTATTCTATAATTGCTCAGCCATGAACTACAACAGTTTTTGTTGTTTTGGTTAATAGAACTACAGACCTGCATTTGTATTATGCTGCCCTTACATAGAGCAACATATTGAGCCGACACATCTTTAATACATTTCAGTCTCCATTATCTTATATATATGACAATCCAGCACCATAGCATAAAAATTGCTTTTTGGCGAAGCATATTTCCACAGATCCACTCATTTCAAGATGTCTATATACATAAGCCTTCTCTGGAAAATGGTATTCTGCTGCCCTTGCTGTCTTGTTTGGGAATTGTAACTATTCATGCGAATTGTTATCATGACATGAAACAGGGCAAAGTATATTAACGCATATATATATATAACTCGGATATGTACGGGGGGGGGGGGGGGGGTAGGAATATAATAATACACTTATTACGAACATTATTTACTCCTGGATTACAATGTAATCGTAGACTACTAGTTAGAAGTGTACATTACTAGTTAGAAGCCAATATCTTTTTTCATTTCCTTTGTCACATGACTTCAGGTCACTTGAAGACTCATTCCAAAGCCTGTAAAGCTCCACAAAGTATACAGTTTAAATTCTCTTTGCAGTACATAAAGTGCAATATACATTGAGGTAATCACTCCAGTGCACATTAGTGTTTTTTCCCCTTTGGCAAGCTTACATTAAACAAAGAACAGATTGTAGTTTCATTTATTGGTATATAAATATTTCAGCCCCGGGCCACTTTCCATCATATCATCCAAGACACAGTTCATTGAATATGAGAGACCGCCTGAGGTCTTGTGCCAGGAACGTAAATACATTATTAACATCAAGACAACAGCCATTTCCTGTAATACATCATACCGAACTGTGCAACCAAAGAATTATAGAAACATTTGTTTAGAGCACCCACTGTTAACATTTTACTTATCTGCCTGTTCATAGGCCAGTTAATGCTGCAATACTTGTGTTTTGAGAATTTAAGAGAAAATACAGAACAGTTTGAAACATGCAGTACTAACAATGACCACAAGTGGCAGTGCAGAGCCATTTCAGTCAACTAAAATATTACATGTTCTTAGCAGTCAATCCTATGGGGTAATATTTAGCTACATTCATCCTATGAAAGATAATTGTATGCTATAAATGCAAGGCTGCTTTGTAACCCAAAAAGGGGAAATATGGCATGCTGTTTTTTGTGGTTTTCTAATTGGCTACACAGTTTTGCGAGTAAAACTAGAACTAGACTTAACCTAGAAAATAATGCAGCGATTACTGAATAAACTGTAAATGGCCACACAATTTTCCAGGTTAAAAGTAAATACAAGAAAAGAGCATTAAGAAACAGTTAAACGTTTAGGTTGAAAAAAATATTCATATGCTTCCCCTGTCCAGTCACCATTGTTTGTTAGTATGTTGGCTATACTGAGTATTGGCAGTGGGTGGACAGGGAAAATGGCAACTCAAGAATATGGGGCACTACAGAACACAAGCTCACTCAGCTAGTAAACAGTGATTTTAGGAAAGGAAAAAGTAGGTAACACTTTGAATAAATCAGGGTCTCTTTCATTTCTTTATGTTGCCGTGAGATAGGCCAACACAAACCTGATGACACATTCCCTTTAATATACAAAAACATGAAATTGATAATAAATGAATAATCATTTTAATACTGCACTAAATAGTAAGTCAAAAGTAGTAATAACATGTCATCCAGCATACAATAAAAATAGTTCATAGAAATAAACAGTTTAGTCAAGACAATATATGAAAGAAAAATTCAGGACCTGCGCAAAGCACTGCAGTCCTAATACCCACATGTATCAGTACTAAGACACTGCTAGGACTCTTAGGCCTTGTCCCCACGCGCCCATAGTGGTGCTAAAACATGCAACCCTTTCATGCTCCACTGCAGTTACAGACACAATCCATGAATAAGATTGGTGCTGTTTCTCTTTTTCTAATCGTTACCAACACAATTAAAGGGGTTTTGTCACAATCTAATGTTGATGTGGGATCCTCCAAAATGGGTATTTAGTCTTCTAAATATATGTCAATAAAAAAAAAAGTGAATCATGTGAGAGCTACAGCATTGCTTTTATGCCCTTAGTTTCCTGACAATTTATATTAGATACGACCAGGAGCTGACAGGAGCCTATCTGGGGAGTTTGTGCATGTTTGCACTTCTGATCTGATGGCAGGGAAGGTGAATGAGCATTGAAGGGACTGGGGAGAAAAATCCTTTGTCTTTTGTATAGAGAATGCACAGGTTGTAATGTAATTATCTTAGTAAACATGCAGAAGCTCCCTGGCACACTGCTCAGAACCCCCATCCCTCTCCTCCTGCAGCTTTCTTTGTGAAGGAATGAAAGAAGGCTGCCTGCTGACCTTATCTTCTCTCCTGAGCACAGAAGAGGGAGAAATAAAACGCATATAGCTTGTGTACAATACAGTTCTCCTCTGTGGATTAGCCAATGTTTGCTCACATACAGAGACTCAGTATCAGGAGTGTGCATGGGAGGTGGAGTGATGACATCACAGAGGAGGTACTTGTTTTTTTAAACACAGAAACACAACGCCCCTTTTTGCAGGCCTCAAGAGGGAAATATCAGCCTGTTAGGTAAGGAACTCACTTCTTGGAAAAACCCCTTTAAGTCCAAACCATAAAAGAATAAAAATGTGTTAAATAAATGTAATATAAATTGTAACAACCAGTGTGAATAATAAAAATCTCTGTACAGTGGTGTAGAATATAAAGGTGCAATATAAATGAATAAAAGCAATAAAAATAAATAAAATGAAGAAATGAAGATCAACTGTACAATTTACTAACAACTAATTAAAAGAAAATGTCCACGTGCATTTGTTAACCTGTGTAAACTACGTGTAACATGACGGAATATAGTTTGGCTTATTTTCAGTCATAGGAAGTTGTATCCTTTAATCAGTCATCTCCCCTCCTGTTTTCTGATCTGTTCACTTAGTCATATTTCACTAACAGAATCCATGTTGCAGAGGAAATGAGGTATGCTTACCACTGCATCTAGACGTCTATGGAGAGGGAGGGGAAGGAAGGCAAGGAGGAGAGGCAGAGAGACACACAGATATGAGCTGAATGCTGTATGTGTTTGATCTCACCACCCCTTACACTGTTCCTCACCTCTGTCTAATGTTCTCCATGCTGATGCTTGTGTGTGAGAGTCTCTTACTGTATCTTTTCACTTCTGTCTCCTCTCCATAGACTTCTATGGGCATGTGTATCCTGAGCTCTCAGACAAGCAGGAACCTATTCTCCTCTGCAAGATGCATTCTCTTAGTGATCTATGACTGAGAAAACATATAGGGACGTAGTTTGGGGGGGGCTAAAGAAAAAAAAACAAAGTTCTTTTCTTCATTAAGATATCTTCGGCTGGATTCACTGCGCTGGGATAAAATTCAGGACCTCCATTGGGGGTATCCCACAACACAAAAGTAGTCACTTTTAGATGGATTCCTGACGGATACTCACAACACAGGTTCCGAGCAGAATCACAGCACAAGGAGAACCCAGCCTTGCAAAGTTTCTTTTTTATTGCTTTTACTGTTGATTTACTAAAAGCTGTTTTATAGTTGGAGGTACATTTAAAGATGATAACTTGTATTGGATTTTCACATTTAGTGAGTGCAACGCTCCAGAGTTGCAGCAGAGAGGATGGGAGTTGTAGTGGTCATGGGTGGATAGGGATCATATCCTCTCGTGCTCTGAGGACATTTCAGTGTTATGGGAGTGGATGGAGTTCCTCCTTTATCCCCTGGGACACTATCTGATGGTTGTTAGCCTCAACTGCCTGGGTGTTGTAGCAAGGTGTCTTTGGTGTTATGCAGAATAACAGGAAGGAAAAGAGTAATTGGGAGTGGAGTCGTAACAGCAGCTTTATTCAAAGCTAGGTGGTTTACACAAATACAGTCTTTTCTCAATATTATCCTTTGACTTCCCAGTTTGGACAGCCCATAGTAGGAATGGCTTTTCCATATAAATCCTACATATACCAACATTGCCCCAGGTGATCCAGTAGCCTATTTTCTATATTGAATATTATAGTGTTGTGCCAGACCAGAGGCACTTACTGGTCACCAACGGCCATGAGGTTTGTCTGGGACTTGGCCTACGTCAGGTCTGTCTCTGAAAATCTTGAACTTTGTGGCTAAGAGTGAAGCCAGTTGCTTCTGGTACTCAAAATATAGGAGAAAAGGCACTTGCTACTGGTGACTAACTGCCAATATAGGTCTCATATTTAAAGACTCTGAGACCCACCCTCATTTCTTAGGTAACCTCTGCTGATGTGAGCTGTCCATTCAGGTGATCCTTCAACAAACTTTATGAAATCATCATGACCTCACATCTTGACAGTAACAACCACTACAATTACATATTTCAGAGTTACTGAGTTCAAGTAAAGTTCAAATAGGGCAAATATCAAAGCATTTACAACTACAGAGGATATATTTAGTAGGATACAACTCCTGTACACTACATGAGTACACAGGCTAATGAGGTTACCCTGATAGCACTGGTTTAATCCTTGAAGTCACCAAGGGTGATGTGACCTTTAACCTTTCCCTAAAATTTTTTATAATGCTTACTCTTTATTGGTTAATATCACATATGGAGATGGGTGGTACAGATAATCTTAGCTACCATGATGCTAGATCTAACATATAGCAGTCTCAGGGGCTACCTCTATAGTAGTCACATAATGATGCCCTTATACTATACCCTGAAAATAGTTTTAAAATTAGATGGGCCACGAGTATGGGAGTGTCCTGAGTCTTCAGCCAAATGGCAATTTTGGGATCAGAAATAAAACATTCCTTTAGGGTTCTTGCTTTATGGGTTCCAAAGTCTACATCAGTAGGAGGGAGCTTAAAAATTCCCACAGCCCCTCCCTTCATCCACATCTTTCCCCACTCTTAGCTGAACTTGATGGACAATTGTCTTTTTTCAACTGTATTAACTATGTAACTATGAGTTTTAATACCACTTTTTTCCAATTAAGTTCTAACTTGTATGGCTACTGAGAGTATCGTTCCAACTGTCATAGAGCATTGCTCAGGGAACATCGGGTAACAATACATCTCTAACACTGAAAGTAACATCTGGTGAAGCCAGAGATGATTAAGTTCCTCAGGGTGCACAAGTTTAAGCTAATACAAAAAAAAAATGGCGTGTGAATTATTGATGGGGACATTGTGTAACTCATATCTCTCTGCAGGTGATAAGGAATATCAACACGTTTGCCAGAACAAAGACATTGGCTCAAGGATTTCTGGACATGGCCCTCTTTACGGCAAATGCTTCCCAGATGAAACATTTACTTCAGCAAGGAGCTGAGACACCATTCTATTATTTCCTCTTCACCTTACTGGTAAGAACATGTTGTCATTTCTTTAAGGTTTAATGCTTTATATATTCAGGCTGGATGGGAGTGTAGATAGTGCTCTACTCATGTATAATATTGAATACTGCCCTTTAAAGTTGACATAGAAGCTGCTCCACGATGTTTAGGTCAATGTATGAAGTTATTAAGCAGCTGATTGAGCATTGACACAGGATTTTTGGGGTTGCATTGCTATGATCTCTTTCCAGGCTCTTGCAAGTCACTTCTGGAAAATCAAATAAGGCCTAACTTTATTCCACATTATTCACATGGTTTTCAATATTGCTTCTATGTTTTAGAATGTCTATGATTATTTTTGAGGATCAGGTTGTCAATTTTTATGGTTTAATAACGACTGATAAATGTGCATTTAAAAACATTGAGAAATACAAACTACAGTAGGAGAAATCTTCAAAATTTATCTACATGAGCATCTCCCCCAATCTTATCAGTAATAAATTACAAATTTAATGGCATCACTGGTGGCCACTGCCCAGAAACCATAATAGAGGAAAATAGTGGGAAAGAAGCTGAGCTCTGTGATATGTATGGTTTATATGATTTCTGAGCAAAAAACAGAGAAAGTACTGATAGGACTCCTTAAGAGACAGTGAAAATCCTTCTTACCCCTCCCCCACATACAGTGATTGGCAGCTTTCCCTGTGTCAGTGTGTGTACAGAGCAAACTGTTAATCACTGTGTGTGTGTGGGCTGGGTAAGCAGGACTTCCACTATCTCTTTAAGAGTCCTACCAGTATTTTCTTAGCATACTTTCACTCTCTGTTTCACTGTATTCTCTTCTTTTTCTCATATCACAAGGCATTATGGAAAGGAGCTGAGAAGCTCAAGCACCTTCTACTGGATGTAACACATCCTCAATTTGCTGTCGACCCACTGAGTCTTTAGAAAGCAAAAGGGATATTAGCCAAGCCAGTATCACTCATCTGCAGACAGCAGCTGTTTTGGAGTTTTGCCCCTCATCAGTGCAGAGCAGAGCGATACTGGCTGGCTGGGTGGGAGGCAATGAGTGGCTCAGAAAGGGGAACATCTCTCCTTGAGGAGAGCACCAAATTGGTGTGTAGAGTTGTGAATTGCCTTATTGCCCTCTACTAAGCATCTGCATATCACAAGGCATTATGGGAAAGGAGCTGAGGAGCTCAAGCGCTCTCTATTGGATGTAACAAATCCTCAATTTGCTTTTGACACACTGAGCTCTCATAAAACAAAAGGGATATTAGCCAAGCCAGTATCACTCATCTGCATACAGCAGCTGTTTAGGGGTTTTGCCTCTCATCAGTGCTAGGCAGAGCAATACTGGCTGGCTGGGTGGGAGGCAATGGGGGGCGCAGAAAGGGGATATGAAGATGCTTATTAGATGGCAAAAAGGCAAATAAAAACGGTACACAAAAAATTGGTGCTCTTCTCAAGGAGAGATGTTCCCCTTTCTGAGCCATTCAGTACCGCCCACCCACCCAGCCAGCCAGTATCGCTCTGCACAGATTAGGGGCAAAATTGAGGATTTGTTACATCCAATAGAGGGCGCTTGAGCTTTTCAGCTCCTTTCCCATAATGCCTTGTGATATGCAGATGCTTAGTAGAGTGCAAAAAGGCCATTCAAAACTCGACACACTCATTTGGTGCTCTCCTCAAGGAGAGATGTTCCCCTTTCTGCTTTGTCTCAGAAATTCTGCTCCAAATCATATAAATCTATAAATCACAGGGCTCAGCTTCTCTCTCTCTCTATTACATCCTGCTCTCAGATAGGGCAGCATAAATCACCTAACAGGTTCACTTTAAAGGAATACTGCAGGCAAAATTGATACGCTGTTTTATGGCATAATACAGAGCCAATGGGGGTGGCACATGACTAATCTTTCTGGTGCTCTTTTAAACCCTTCCTGACGGACGGTCATAATAATATGGCTCTAATTTTTTTTTCCTCCCCACATTCTGAAAGCCAGAACTTTTTTATTTTTCCACCTACATAGACACATGGGGGCTTTTATTTTACGAGACAAGATGGACTTTCTAATAGTGTTATTCATATTTCTATAGAATATACTGGGCAAAATAAATTTACTTGCTCAATGTTTGCGGGAGTTTTTTTTTTCACGGAGTTTATTCTTCGGTAAAAATGATGTGTTACCTGTATTCTACAGGTTGATACGCATCCGGCAATATCAAACATGTATGGTTTCCGTTATGTTTTGGTACCGTAAAAAAATTCCAAACATTTTCTATTTTTGAAATTTGCGCCGCAGCGCCATTTTGTGCGACCAATAACTTTTTTGTACTAACACCTATGGACATAGAGAGGGTGCATTTTTTGTGGGCTGAAGCGTACTTTTTAATCCTAGCAGTTTGGAATGCATGTGACTTTTTTGATAACTTTTATTCCAATTTTTATGCAACATGAAATGACCAAAAAAACACAATTTTGGCATTTGGAATTTTTTTACTTCTATGTTGTTCAGCGTAGGGGATAAATGATGTTATATTTTTATAGATTGGAATTTTTCGGACGCGGCGATAACAAAGATGTTTAACTTGTTTTATTATTTTTTTTTTTATTTGTAAACTTTTAATACTTTTTTTTTTACACTTTAAAACTTTATTTATTTTTTTTACTTTAGCATTGAGTCCCCCTAGGATGCTTCACCACTAGGGGGCGCGATCGTTAATACAGCCTAATGCATTGCATAGACAATGCATTAGGCTGTACCAAGATGGCAGTCTCCCCACTTCCTGCCTGGGGCCAGAAATCGGGAAATTCAAAACATGGCAGCGATGAAAGCCTTCACAAGGCTTCCCGCTGCTATGTTAGCCCATCGGGACTCAGCGATCTCACCGCTGATGTCCCGATCGGACTGAAGAACGCTGCGCGGCACCGTTTTTTATTCATTCAGACGCCGCAGCCATCTTCGCCGCGGCGTCTAAGGGGTTAACAGCTTGGGCAGGCGATGGCGCCCCCCCCCCACGCTGAAACTGTGGGGTGTTAGCTACAATTAGCCGCTTACCGGCGCTATGACGTACTCATACGTCATAGGTCGGTAAGGGGTTAAGTCCTTGAGTCCTGCATCACCCACTTAGGCCTTGCTCTAGGTATAACACAGTTATCGATTTGCCCTGGAGTGTTCCTTGAAAACATTCGTCCACATAATACTGTTTTTATTTATTATGTATATAATAAGAAATCATACAATTTTCTAACATACATGCATTAAAAATTCCTCTCTAGCACCTTTTTTATACCAGCGCAATAGAACCCCATCTAGAAAACAAAAAGATAAAGTCCACACTCCAGTGTATAATAATGGCTTCCATAGAGTAACTGTATGGACTTAACAGTCATGCGACCACCACACACATGTTATGTGACCTCCTGGCCTGTAGTTAGTAACAGGGTTACATGGCATCTATGGAGTGACTGAATAGCAATAATGTTGAGATAATTAGTATTAATATAGGTATTCCAGCAACTTCTTCACTGTATGAAGATACTTCTATAACTGCTGTCTCTCTAGGATATGTCATGTTGTTAATAATGTTAAGTGTAAAACAAAGAACATGAAGAGTCAGAGAAGAATGTGCAGCCTCTTCTCCACTGATAGACATGATAAGACGCTGCTGGAGGTAGTAATACTGGAGCATTCTGCTCCTCAAAAATCTACTGACACCTGGAAATTAGGGGTCATATTACCTGTGTGGTGGTTACAGGACTGTTTAGTCCATACAGTTACTTCATGGACAGGAATGTTTGCTGTACCATTTTTTTCTAGATGGGGCCAACTGCAATGGTTTAAAAGAAGTACAGGAGCAGAATAATTAACCCCTTAGTGCTCCATGACAGATATACCCATCATAGAGGAGCTAAGGGGGTATGGAACGGCCTAATGGGCTATGCCCGCTTCATATACGGCAGCCGTTGGCAGTTAGTTTTAGCAGGGACCCATCACTGGTGCTCAAGATCGGGGACAGCTCCAGTCTTGGATATTTTACAATTTAGATGCCGCGTCTTGTAAGTGATTCAACTATATGTCCACTGTCCGTTGCGGCCCACCCACAATGCAATCACGGAAAGATTTTCAGTTGCCATGGCCTAGTGAAGGGCTCTGTGAATGAGAAGCCTATATAATGCAGTACATTAGAACTGCATTAGAAAGGACAAACAATTAATTGATCGCATGTTCAAGTTACCTATTGAAGACTAAATGTTGAAGTTAAAAAAAATAAATAATTATTAAAAGTTCAAAACATCCCCACTTTTACCATTTTGCAGATAAAAAGGTAAACATAGTTAGTATCGTTGCATACGTAAATTTCCAATCTATGAAACAATATTCTCCAGAATATTTCTTGTGCCAAGCGATACGCAGGAATGACAGCGGGGTCTCAGGGAGTTAAAGGCATGGCTGAAGTCTTTGTATAGGACATAAGTGTTTGGGGTCAGCACTGGGCTGATTTTTCATTGGGGTACAATCTGTTTTCTACAGATAAATTGCACCTGAATGGAAAGGGGGGTCTGCTGTGCTGGGGGAGAGAATTCTAGGGGTGCGGGAGTATTTAAACTAGGGATGAGGAGGGAGGACAATCTGGAAAATGTAGGGGTAGATAGGTTAGAGAGGGGACAGACTATATCGGTGGCTGGAGAAGTGGACTGTGGGTGGTGGACTAGACCAGTGTATAAGGAGATCCATGTGTTACAAACTAGCATTGAAGATATAGGTGCCCACAATATCTCATGTAATCCCATGTCCCCTGAAGGTGTAATGTATAATCCCATGCCGTCTACTGAAGGTGTAACGTATAATCCCATGCTGTCTACTGAACAGGCAATGTATAATCCCATGCCGTCTAATGAAAGTGTAAAACTGGAAGGGAACTTAAAGTGTCTATTCACAGATGCCAGAAGTCTAGCAAACAAAATGGGAGAGCTTTCGGTGCTAGTTCTAGAGGAGCAGATTGACTTGGTTGGTGTTGCTGAGACATGGCTGGACTCCTCACATGATTGGCTGTAAACCTTCAGGGTTTTACTCTATTTTTTTTGGTGTAATCTATAGACCCCCCCCCTCCACCCCAACATCACTGTGGAGATAAAAGGTCAACTGCATAAACAAATGGAGCGGGAAGCACAGGCGGGTACAGTGGTAATAATAGGCGACTTCGATTAACTCGATATTGACTGGGGTCATGGTTCTGCTTCAACTGCAACGGACAGGAAGTACCTCAATCTTTTACAGGATAATTTTATGGGGCAGTTTGTGGAGGATCCCTCTAGAAGTGATGCTCTGTTGGAACCGATAATTTCTAACAAAGCAGAATTTGTTGAATTTGTAACAGCAACCACAATATAATTCATTTTAGTCTAAACTGGGAAAAACAAACACAGAGTGGGAGGGCAAAAACATTTAATTTTAAAAAGACCAATATTCCCTTAGTGAGGGCCGCAGTACACGTCATAGCATAGTAGCAGCTATTATCAAATTATTATGTAGACGTCAAATAGCAAAAATTTATTCTTATATTTAACAAGTATAAGTGATTAAAATTAAATCCAACATGGCTTCTACTTTCAGTTAAAAGAGCAATACATAATAAAAAAGGGCATTTAAAAATATAAGTCAGAGGGGTCAGGTTAGCTTTTGCAAATTACAAAGAGCTTAATAAAATATGTACAAAATTGATCAAGTCAGCTAAAATACAAAATAAAAGGTGGGTGGCCAAGGACAACAAAACAAACCCCAAAAAATTCTTTAAATATAAAAATGCCAAAAAAAGTTAATAAGAGCACATAGGACCCTTAAATAACAGTAATGGAGAGCTGGTCACTGGGGGTCAGGAGAAGGTAGAGCTACTAAATAGGTTCTTCAGCTCTGTATACACAAACGAGGAGAAAGTAGCTGATGAAAGCTGGGTCAGTACTGAAGTGGGCAGGCCCACTCTAGATGTAGGTGGTGTGTGTATTAATGGGAGCAGTGCTAGAGCTGATGGTGGTGGGCCCAGTGTGGAGGCGGTGCCAGTACTGTTAATACATCAACATCAAATTGGCTGAGTGTAGAAATGGTCCAAGACAAGACCAGCCCAGATGGCTTACACACAAGAATTCAAAAGAGCTCAGCTTAGTTATCTGTGTGCCCCTGTACATGATATTAGATTCTCTAGTGACTGGTATAGTGTTGGGAGACTGACGCAAGGCAAACGTGGTTCCCATCTTCAAAAAAGGCTTGCCCAGGTAATTATAGACCAGTAAGTTTAAGATCTATTGTGGGGAAACTGTTTGAGGGGCTCATAAAGGATTATATACAGGAATATGTGGCTGAAATAAACATGTTTTATGAAGAGGTGAGTAGGAGTCTGGATAGCAGGGCGGCTGTGGATATTGTGTTTTTAGACTTTGCAAAGGTGTGTGACATGGTCTCTTATAAGCGTTTATTGTGTAATTAAAATCTTTTGGGTTAGATAACAGTGTGTAATTGGATTAAAAATTAAAAATTGGATTATCGGATCGTACTTAGAGAGTGGTGGTAAATGATTCCAACTCTGAATGATCCCCGGTTATAAGTGGTGTACCCCACTATATTTATTGATGATATTGATGATTAATAGCACTGTTTCTATTTCTGAAGATAATACCAAGCTATGTAGTGTAGTGCAATCTATGGAATATGTTTATAAAGTGCAAGCAGACCTGGAAACACTGAGTTCTTGGGCATCCACTTGGAAAATAAGGTTCAATGTGGATAAATGTAAAGTTCTGCAGGCATCATATGTCCTAGGGGGAAAAAAACTGGGAGAATCTTGTTGAAAAAGATCTGGGTGTTCTTGTAGTTCATAGATTACAGAACAGCATGAAATGTCAATCAGCTGTCTCTAAGGCAAACAGGATATTGGCATGTTTTAAAAGAGGCATGGACTCGCGGGACAGGAATGTAATATTACCGCTGCATAAAACATTGGGACAGCCTCACTTGGAATATGCTGTTCAGTTCTGGGCCCCAGTTTATAGAAAAGATGTAGTGGAGCTAGCGAGAGCTAGAGGTTAAAAGAATTAAACTTATTTAGTCTTGAGAAAAGACGGCTTCGGGGGAGACATGATTAATTTATATGTGTATAAATGGCCCCTACAAAAAGTATGGTGAAAAATTATTTCATGTAAAGCCCCCTCAAAAGACAAGAGGACATTCCCTTTCTCCAGAGAAAAAAAAATCATTCAGTCTCCAGAGAAGAAAAGCCTTCTTCAATATGACAAATGTGAATCTGTGGAATAGCCTGCATGATGAGTTGGCCACAGCAAGAACAGGTGAAGGTTTCAAGAACGGCTTAGATAACTACCTGAAACTAAAAAATATGAATACGTATGTAGCCATATAAATATCTAGATCCAGTCTGATGGCTTCTGGGATCAGAAATGAAATCTTCCTTAGAGCAGATTGGATCTTGCCTTATGGGTTTCAAAGCTATCATCAGTAGGGGATACTAGGCTTAAAAAAGCTCCTTATCTCCATCCCTTCATCCACATTTTCCCCACTCTTGGTTGAACTTGATGGACATGTGTCTCTATTCATTCGTACTAACAATGTAACTATGTAACAATAACATTATTTATCCCACATCGTGAACACAGTAGACAAAACTAAAAAAAACAACCCAGAATTGGGGTCTTTTGTCACCTCCCCCAGAAAAAAAGTAACAAAAAGAGCAATAATTTGCATGCACTCAAAAAACAAACTATCACACAGGAGCTAGGGAAGGAAAAATAAAAGGCTATTGGTCTCAGAAAATGGCGATGAGCAGCAATTTTTTTTTCTTTTTCAAAGATTTTTTAAAATTTTTTAAAATTGGTTACACATAAGAAAACCCTAGAAATTTGATATTATCAGAATCATACTTTCCTGAATAATACAGATATTATGTCATTTTTTCCTGAACAATGAACTCCAAAAAAGAAAAAAAGAAAAACCCCCACAAAAATGGCACAATTGCATTTTTTTCATGTTCCAATCTACACAGAATTTTTGGGGGATTTCCCAGTACATTATGTCGTACCATCAATGGTATCATTAGAAAGTACATCTTGTCCCGCCGAAAAACCAGCTCTCATATGACTATGTAGATGGGAAAATTAAAAAGTTATGGCTCTTGAAAGGCGAGGAGGAAAAAATGAAAAACAAAAATCCAAAACTAACTGCATAATTAGGGAGTTATAACGTTTATTCGAAAATGGTATGATTTCCTATTATATCCATAATAATTAAAAACAATGTAAAATGGACATACCCTTTCAATGTATTACTCAGTTAGTGGACTACTGCAGTCAGAACTACAATGTACTACATTGTCCACTTGCTGGGACAGGGAAACTGACCTAATTTATTAGCACCATAGGTAGGCCAATATCAAATAACTGGAACTTTGTCAATTCCAGCTGAATTACATCTGTGACCAACCTGGGCCAGTTTATGACTATAGCTCTCTTTAAATTGTCCTAGGGATATTGGTTCCTTTGGGTTGTGGGCCCTCTACCGAGGCAAGGAGTCCTTTTTTTTTTTTTTACGTTCCATCCTCTGAATAATCATCTCGGCTCTATGTGTAATATAGGAAAGCACAGGATCAGGAAAAAGCACACACCATTTGACAAGTGGCGCCGTAATGGAAGCTCATAAAATAAAGCATGTTTTATAGCCGAGTATAAAAATATAGCATCTCTTAAATATTTATCTGTCTTTGATGAAGTCAGAGTTTTGATTGTGCCATGAAAGAAACTCAATAAGTTGACTACAGCATCTGACTCCCGATGTATATAACCCTTATACAAACACTTCAATCAGATCCGCAGAAATTTCCAGCATCGGAGCAGAAAATGACACAGGTTATGGCGGCAGAGGGTTTAAATCACTTACAGTTCACTCTGTAATTAGACAATGGTTGATTGCCAGTTTTACACATGTACTCATAATGCAGAACCAATTAGAAAGGCTTAGTGGAAAGGCATAAGTACACTGAAATAATCTAGTCATTGTCCCCCATGGGCATGATTTAGCAACTAAATATTTCTGCAGTCTTTAAATGTGACGACTAGCCGTGGAAACACGGAATACATAATTGTGTGTGGTGTCTATACTGGAAACAGAACTTCAGCATCAATCAAGATAAACAGTACAATTCCTTAGGGGGAGCAGTCACTTCCCCAGTTTTGTTCTTAGGTTATGTATAATATAGGGATCACTCTGCTTTTTATGTATCAAGTTTTATCATTGTATAGCACTGGTGTCAATCACAAGCCCCGCGGGCTAAATCTGGCCCACAACCTTGTTATGGTAGTTTTTGCCTAAGATGGATCACACTCAGAGGATGTCTTCAGGCACTTTATTACATGAGGTGTTAGCTGCCATTACACATGTGTTTGATCAGGTCCCTGACAACTAAACCAACAAGTTGCAATGTTCTTATAGTACACATTTTCATGTAGTAAGACCCCTAGAGGCCACACAGCAAATAACATATCGCTGCAGATCTCATCTTATGTTGCCCACGACTGCACCGCAAAAGAGGCTCAAGTAGTTATGCTTTTTACAGTCTTACAGCAACATTTGGCTCCTTGAGGGTATTCATAATGCTGATGTGTCCCTCAGAAAAAAATGAGTCTTACACCCCTGTTGTAAAGTATACTATGTTTTAGTCTATTACCAGCTTCTAGAGCTCTGATTGCTCTCAATGAAGAGGAACATTTCAGAGGCTTAGATTCCAGCCAGGGCAGCATGGTGGCTCAGTGAGTAGCACTGTTGCCCTTTAGCACTGCAGTCCTGGGTTCCAATCCCATCAAAGACAACATCTGCAAGGCATTTGTATTTGCGCTCAATGCTTGTGTTAGTTTCTGCCACACTCCAGCAACCATTGGACTAATGACAATATCTCTATAGTGAGAATGTAATGGTTCTATATAAAATTACTCAATTCTGGCTTGTTCAGACCACTTTGGTTGTTGTATTTATAGACCTCATTCTTACTCTTTGTAAACCCAATACATATAGACTTTGCCTAGCAGAGGTTAGGCCCAGGTCACATCAGTGAAAGGTGCAATGCCATGTATAGTGTGCTTGTTTTGTCTTGTGCAGATAACAGCTGGCAGGGGGTTGTGGTGGTGATAGTGTCACACCCTGTCACCCTTGTGAGGTCCTGCGATGCACTGTGGTGCTGAAAGGAAGAGGCAAGAGAGTTGATAAAATGTGCCTGAGTGGGGATTGTTACAGTAACCACCTGTATGGCCAGAGGGTGGAAGGAGGCAAAAGCACTAAGGAACACAGAGTCAGGGAGTAGTGCAGGTTGAGAGTGCACCTGCTGCCGGTGGACAGACCAGAAGGCAGAGTGGCTGGTTGCCCTAATGCCTACTACAGGGCCAAGAATGAAGAGGCAAAAGGGACTATTCCAAGCGTACTACTGTATAATTGTTTTACTTTTCTTTAGAGAGATAGTACCCTCCTTCAAAGGACTTGGACTTGAACTGTGATTGCTACCCTATGGCTTGAGTATTAAAGGGGTGTCTGGAACTGTACTATGCTTTGAATTCCCATAGAACAGAATGGAAAGTTGTGCACGAGCGCAACCATTTCTCCATTCTGAGCCAAAACATTTAAGGACAGGTTTCCAAGGCAAGGGTGGGTCCTAGAGGTGAGACCTGCACCTGTCAGACTTTGATGGCGTATCCTAGCGAAGTATATTGCGGGAACAACCCTTTACGCAAACAATATCAATTTGAAGTGCATAGGGGATTCCATGGAAGGTAGTGCTGAAGCAACAACGAGGATCCAGAGAGCTGCGCAGCACTTCCCATGTTAAGTGACAGAACCAAAAAGGGAGGTAAGCTTTGACAGAGAGCCATAGCAGCAAGTTGAGAGCTATGAGTTATTTTAGTGCACCTCTGTGGGATCTTTTGCTGACCAAGGTCTCCAGGATTAAGACCATTCAGGAAAATCATGATACTGTTCAGTAGTTAATTGTTCAACTGAAATATCTGTGTCATCTTAGGAAACCTGCTTACAAGCAAAATAATATCCGGTGCCCATTTTAGCATATAAAAACATATGAATTACACAAAACAGAAGCTTTTGTTTGTTGTCTGTTGTTTTTATTGCTTTTTACTTGGGATGAAGTACAGAAGATGTGCTGGATGCTCTTCTACTTGTAAGATCCAAGATTGTGATCCATGACTACTTAGTACACAGGAATATGGTGAAATTACTTTTGTGCTTTTACATTGTGGCCATCCTGTGAAAGCCACCCACGTTGTATTAACAGTATGGCATTTTTATGGGGGCACTCTATGGTACTGTTATGTATTCACAGTATGTCGGTATTATAGGGGCACTCTATGGTACTGTTATACTTTCACTGTTTGTCAGTATTATAGAGACACTCCATGGCACTGTTATGCATTCACAGTATATCAGTATTATGGAGGCACTCCATGGTTCTATTATGCATTCACGATATGTCAGCATTATAGAGACACTCCATGGCACTGTTATGTATTCACGGTATGTCAGTATTATTGGGGCATTCTATGGTACTGTTATGCATTCACAGTATGTCAGTATTATAGGGGCACTCTATGGTACTATTATGCGTTCATGGTATGTCAGTATTATAGGGGCACTCTGTGGTACTATTATGCATTCATGGTATGTCAGTATTATGTGGGATCTCTGTAGCACTGTTATGCGTTTACAGTATGTCAGTATAATAGGGGTACTCTATGGTACTGTTACACATTACCAGTATGACAGTATTATGTACGACCTCTATGATACTGTTATGCATTCATAGTAAGTAAGCATTATAGGGACACTCTATGGTACTGTTATGCTTTCACTGTTTGTCAGTATTATAGAGACACTCCATGGCACTGTTATGCATTCACAGTATATCAGTATTATGGAGGCACTCCATGGTCCTATTATGCATTCACGATATGTCAGTATTATAGAGACACTCCATGGCACTGTTATGTATTCACGGTATGTCAGTATTATTGGGGCACTCTATGGTACTGTTATGCATTCACAGTATGTCAGTATTATGGGGTCACTTTTTGGCACTGTTAAGCATTAAAGGGTACCTGTCACATAGGTGATGCCCCCCTTGCTGAGGGCAGCACAAGCTAGTGTCAGACCTGTTTCCAGAACTGTGCCCCGTATTCTGTAAGATGCAGCAGTTTTAGCGCATTTACCACTCAAATCTTATTCATGAGCAGGTGTTAGCCCCACCCACCAAAGGTTAGCCCCGCCCACTGTCAGTTATTCACATGTTTCTCCCAAATCAAAGTAATAGGTTTAATCAGTTTGAGGTGGGCGGGCCCAGTCTCAGGGGGGCGGGTTTGAAAAAAAACAGACTCTTTGAAATACTCTTCCCGGCTGAAAACCGCAGATTTGAGCATTAAATACACGAAAACTACAGCATCTTACAGAATAAGGGACGCAGCGCCGGAAACAGCAGGTCTGTCACTAGCTTGTTCTGTCCTCAGCAAGGGGGGCATAATCTATGTGACAGGTTCTCTTTAACTGTATGTCAGTATTATCAGGGCACGATTGTAATGTGCAGTCACAGTATGTCAGTATTATGGAGGCACTCTATGGTACTATTATGCATTCATGGTATGTCAGTATTATGTGGGATATCTATGGTACTGTTATGCATTCACAGTATGTCAATATTATGTGGGCAATCTATGGTACTGTTATGCATTCACCATATGTCAATATGACCTAGGTACTTTTTGGCACTGTTATGCATTCACTGTATGTCAGTATTATTGGGGCACTCTATGGTACTGTTATGCATTCACAGTAAGTGAGTATTATGGAGACACTTTATGGCACTGTTATGCATTTACAGTATGTCAGTATTATGGGTGTATGCAATGGCACTGTTATGCATTCTACTTCACTGAAAGATGGGTTGAGGGACTCTCTACTTGTTTTGCCCGGTGGTCTCCACTGACCTCCAGTCATACACCCCACACATCTGCTAATTATGCAAATTTACCATTAAATAGTTTAAGGAGAATTCACAAGCAGGAGAGCTTAAATAGGAACCATAATGGTTGTCATTCAATGTTTAGAGAAACACCGCTGTGACTACGACAAGATTGTGTAGAATTGGAGGGGAATGGCACTCAAGGTCTTAAGGTGATTTTGTGGGAGTTTAAGGTAAATGCTCTAAGTTCAGAATACCTAAGTACATACAATGTTTTCCAGAAAGCAGGTAAGTGCATCAAACTAAAGTATGTATGAAAATGAAAATATCCAAGTCGATGTCAGTGGGCAGCTGGATGTGAGCTCACATGGCCTCTAATCAGACTAATTAACGACATTTACATCTCTATGACTGTGGGTCTGCTGTAATTGCTTTGTCAGATTTCATCTTCCTCACTGTCTAACACAAGGCGGGCGCAGTGGCCGTCTCCTGTAAAACGCACCTCTCACTTCCTCACACTATCATTGCTTCATTGGAGAGCTGAGAGGACATGTTGATACCCACAAGGCTATTAACTGATTAATTAACAGCTCATACTGACACATTCTATGGAGGAGAAATATGCAGAAATCTTTTGTTCCCGGGAGGGATATTCATTAGTTACTTCTGTAATACTCTTGTGCCAACTTTACATATTTTACTTTTATGGTTAAGCAACATAGGGGTGGGTGACTGCAATAGCCATGATCCTATGCTGGGGACCCGAGACTAAACAGCTATGTATAAGAACAGTAGTGCTATAAATTTGCTATAGAAATATGTTATAAAAAGTGAAAAAGGATGATCTAAGTCTAAAAATCAATACTTTATTATTATAGATCATAAATGACATCATTGGAGGATGAGTGGTATAGCATTATAACTAAGGCCCTGAAGCTCCATGCTGTAGTTCTGACCTGACAGTTGGAGACTATCAGTTTAGACAATGACGACAAATAGCTGTGAAGGAACATTTGTAACAACTCTAAGCGTCCGTTCATATGGCATGATTTATTGGTCGGATTTTCAGATGGTTTGCGAATATGGAAACCGTCTGAAAACCGACAACAAACCATCCCTATAGACTTTAAAAGAAAATTCATTTAGTAGTCTACACAGAATGGCTTTTCAGCCGCTGACGTTCATAAAAACTTGGAGCATGAACAATCTTCCACCTGGTTTTCGGACGGAACATGTGCAAATTCAAGGGACAAGCGAATCTGCAAACCACAGACAGAACTGTCCCCCAAAACCTTTGAAAGGCGATAAAATACTGGCCAGATACTTAAACAGAATCCAACTGGCATTTTACATATGCCGTGTGGACGCAGCGTAAGGATACGTCCAGTAAAAAAAAAATTCGGATACTAACGTTGAAAATTGCTTCAGACAGCGCGGTTTTCAACGAGTGTTTCATGCAGGTATAGGTAGTTTTTTCCAGTATATTTACAGTAAGAAAACGAGTCCCATTCATCTTTATGGGGTTTTGGACCACACATATTTTCTATTGAGGTCAATGAGGATTATTTCATTTCGATTTTAGACCTCGTGGATTCTGACTTGAAATGCTTCTTGTGTGGACAAAACCGAAGGCTGGATTCACACCAGTATTTATAATCCAAACCAAGACTGAAACCTACAGAGAGAAAAACTATAAGGGGTTGTTTACGTGGCGTCATTTGGGATACATTTGTGCTTGTATTTCGGGTGTAGTTTTGCCAAAATATGTGTGGAAATATGCCCCAACAATGTTCAAAACACCCAGCATAGACTTCAATGTAAAATGTGTGGCATCAATCACATTCTGCATACTTTACGATCGTAATCTACCACGCATCCCACAAGAATTGACATTTCAATTCTTTCAGGCGTATACACGCCACAACAGAATTTAAGTACAGGAGTTAGAAATCTGCCTTAAGGGTATTTCACGTTGTCTACACTGTTGAAATTACACGCTTGCATGTGCATAATTTCAACAGTACAATGAACACATATTGTGGTGCATACTGTATGCGCCGCAATACGCAATGTGAATCCTTGCTACAGAAAGGCTTGTATATCTTCTGTGTTTTGGCTTAAAAATATTAACTCAAAATATATGTAAAAAAAAACACTGTGTGAATCTAGCCCAAGGCTCTTTAGGTGCTTTTAAAAAAAAAGCTTTTTTAAAAAAACAAACAAAACTGCAGCATCTAAATAGCTGGAATTTAATAGGTAAATTTGAAGAGCGCTATGGATTTTTTTCTCTCTGGCGTTATCTTATTGTACTTTTTTTTTGTTCAGTTGCAATGTTTTCTGAATGCAGCTTGCTGCGAATGAAACATTTTTTGATGCAGTTTGTGGCATTTTTCTTTCTCAAAGACCTTCATTGTTTTTTATTACACACCAAAAAAAGATGTGTGCATGTGCATAGTAAATGTGATAAATTAGATGATCTGTGATAGGAAAAATGCTAAAAAAACCACATCAACAGAAAGTTAAATGAAGCATTTTCTAGATACATTGGTCAGTAGATTTTACTTTAGTCATGAGACAGAAACACTTTAGTAGCTCTCTCAGTAGCTCTCTCTATGGTTATGTATATACCAGGTGTCATCAGATTAGTTGAGAACAGGGAGTGGGGACTGAGCTCTGAGTCAACTGATGAGATGTATCAGGATAGCCTGCAACAAACAAAAGGTACAAGTGCTGTGAGAACTGAAAAACATGGAGCTATCTGTAATCTTTTTAGAGATAACTATCTCCTGCACTGTCAGAGTAATGGCTTGCAGTTAATCTATGCCAGTCACTGCTGGAGACCCACCCATAGAATGAGGAGACAAAATGCCAGTGAGCCAGTGAATCAGCTTGCTGAGAACACCCCATTAATTGCTGTGCAGTACTGCAAGTGAAAGAGCGCATCAAAAACAACACAGAACTGCACCGTGTGAAAGTAACCTTACACGTGAGTAATCAACTACTTTGTCTATAATCCACAAGACTTTAAACCAATAATTGATTGCTCACTTGTAATGCCTTTCTAAACAGTTTAAATAATTGAAAAAAGTTTGTTGGTAATAAAGGCAGTTTAATTGCAGTGCAGTACTGCAAGTGAAAAAAAACACACCTAAAGCACACCATGTGAAAGCATCCTAAAACAGCTCAAAAGTTGCAAATGTTTTGAGACACTTAAGAATGCACAAAAATCTGCAACTTTTATAGCACATTGGTGTAAATCGCAACATAAATTGCCCACTTAGTGCATTTTAAGTCATACTCCCTTCCTGACAAAAGTGTTTAACTTGCGGCAAGTGTCAAGAGCTGTGAATGGTGTCTTAAACACATAGGGCCACATGTATGATACTGTTTAGGTCTAAAACTCACTCTTTTTCCCCATAGTAACTATGGGCAAAAAAGTGAGTTTTAGACCTAAACAGGTTCATACATGTGGCCCATAATAAATATGTCTGAAGTATGTCTGGCAAATAGGGAATCACTGAGTCTGCAGTAGGTTCGGGTTTAGCAGGCTTTACTCACAGCTCAAGATTAGGACATTCAGTTAGGCTATATCTACACAGCATATGTTAAAATGCCTTCCAAAATCCGACAGCATTTTAACATCGCTTGACACGGGCATGTGCTAAAAACCATGGTCTGTTTCGGATTTGCTGTTGACCCTGTACATTGAATGTATGGGAATCCAATGGAAATCCGGTGGAAGATCTGACGGGTTTTAAAATCTGCCGGAATCCTGCGGATTTCAAAACCGACCTGAAAAAATCCGTGCTGTGTAGACTACAGCACACATTTTTTTTTATTGTTGTCTATGGGGCACCGGTCACAGTCGGAAAACTCAACCAAAAAACAGTGCTGTGTAGACATAACCTTAGGGCGTGTCCCCACGGCAGAGGAAAAGTACTGGTCTGTTTATTCAACCGGTATTTATCCTGTTTGTGTGGCGTCCCCACGGCCGCGGGGAGACGGCTTTTCTCCGCGATGAGCGCAGAAAAGCCTTTCCCCATCGCATTGACGTGCACATATTCCTCCCGAAAACCGGACGGAAGAATGTGTATCTTCAATCTTTTTCAGCGGAAAACCCATGCAGTAAGGGCTGCTGCACGGGTTTTCCATAGAAGCCCGCTGTGCTTGTTTGCGGCCGGTTTTTCAGACGGTTTGCAAAACCACAAACCGTCTGAAAAACCGACTGCAAACCCGTGCCCTGGGGACATGCCCTTAGAGTTACACAAATCATCCGTTTCCACATTACAGGTTACATACTCTCATTTCCTTATTGCAGTATCTCTTATCCCACCTGCAGCAAATACCTCTCAGCCAAGGAAGTAGCCTTTATTTGTCTGACCGCACTTCACTGGCAAAATTCTAGGCCCAACACAAAGTACAGAACTACAGAACAACTACCTGCTGCAGTGGACTAAGTGATCCCTATTACTTTGTTCACCATGAACCTTATGTTATCTGTCAGACTATTCTTACTGCTGCTCGCCTCTCTTCTTAATCTCTTTTTATCTTTCTCTGTCTTCTATTTCCTAACGTGTTTCTCTTCTCATCTGTAAGTTTTCTCTCTCTACCTGCCAAATTGAATATGCAACCAGGTCTGCCTGCAGCATGTTATAGAGCAGAAGTAGATAACCAGGTTGATATATAGTTTTAGGGGTAAAAATTCAGCAAAATTTGTAATCTATTCATTTAAATATTTGCTTTATCTGAGTAAAGGAGTCCATTAGGCAGGCTTATCAGTGATTCACAGCCTTCTATGTACAGAGATAGCTGTTAATCACTTTTAAGACTGCCTACTGGACTCCTTAACCCAGAATAAGCAGAAATTCAAATGATTAGACTTCAATTTCCCACTAAACTGTATATCAGTCTGCTCAGATTCTACAGCATGCTCTATAACATGCTGCTGGCAGATCAGATAGCATGTTTAGTGTTACAAATTTTTGGATGTTCAAAGATTGACACTTGTGGCTAATTGCCTGACAGATATATTTTGTTCATGAGCAATTATACATTTCAATAGTTTTTCATTTAAATATTAGCAGAAAATTGTCTGAACATAGACACTTTTATGGTCCAAACTGCAACAAATCATTAAATGGGATGTACATTGTAGCCTAATATGTAGTTAGAAACCAGAAACAAAACAGGGGGGAACATAGTAAGTTTTTTTTAATGCATGTTTATTTATACAGGCAGTCCCCGACTTACACTGTTCTGACTTACATCTGTCCCTTAGTTACAAACGGAGACTTATGGAGCATGCTGTACTTGTAGTTCCATTTCCATAGCAGATAGTAGCTGTGGAACGACAAGTTCCAGCATGCCCCAGCAGCATATGAGGTGAAAATAAGGCGTAATCTTCTTAAGAGGGACACAGACAGCAAAACAAATGTAAAAACTCTTCCCTGCACTATCCGAAATTTAAAAAAAAAAACTTTTGTACTTGAGTTACATTTAATAAATATACCTTTTCCGACTTACATACAAATTCGACTTAAGAACAAGCCTACAGTCCCTATCCTGTTCTTAACCCGGGGACTGCCTGTATATTCAAAAAGAGTTACATTTAGGGAATAAAGATGGACACAGGAATTTGATTCAAAAGTAGGGTCTGTCTCTCTAAAAAGAGACATAAGAGAGGTATGCAGCTAGCTACTCTCAACTACAACTAACAGCAACTGGCTGTTTTAAGATGCCAGGCTCTTATATGCCTGCAGGCCCCCCTGGCAACTCTTGATTGGCTACAGGGATACATCTGATACGCATAGACATCATGATCATAAACACTTATATAGATATATGCTATACAGACATATTTAGATTACTCCATTGTAAAATATTTAAATGCTTTTCACATACTTTATAACTTTACCATTAGTAATAAAGGGGTCTCTAAAAGAAAGCAGACTTAGCAATCCTGAGTAGTACATGAATGACTATAAACTTCAATTGTTGTCATGTATTTCTTCATTTCATTGCTGCTTGGGAAATAAATCGTAAGCAACCTACTGTATATCTCCAGTGATAACAAACAAAACATATGTTCTCTTCAGTTAGACTATCTGGTAACTTCTGGCTGATCCAGTAATACAATTCTTTACTATACTTCACAGCTGCATTCATAATACTACTGGTTGCTATTGGAAAAGGCAACCTAGTCAGACATATACCTAAACGCTTACCTGAGCTTCTATAATATAGGGGGGCCATTTGTTTCTCATCCAGCATATTAAAGGGGTTGTCTCACTACAAGGATTGCTTTCTATGTTAAAGATCTTGCAAAAACAAGTCACTTTGCAATATATGTCCATTAGCAGTGTCCTACCTATTCCTAGATATTGCATCTTGTATGGGCTGCATCAGCTCTTCAGGTCTCTATAGCTACAAACCTGTTTGATCTCACCTGATAGGCTGGTTGCTATAGCTACAGACCTGGCTGCTACTGCAGTATAGTAGATGCCAGTAAACACGCCTCTGAATTCAAAATGAAACTAAGAAAACAGGACTGAGGTAAGATGAAACAATGCAGTGAGACAGCCCCTTTAAATTTCAGATTAGAAGTAATTCTATATATGTCTTTGCTGAATTAAAGCACTATAACTATAGTTGATTTAACCAAATTCACAGCGAAGTGATGAAATATAAATGTGGTTTTAGCCCAAAGACGTAATTGATATCCTGAAAAATTTCTGTACATTTCATTAGTTACATAAGTAACTGAACCTCCAAGATGTTAGCAGCAAGGATATCATATGAAGGGTATTTTAACAAAAAATATTGTATTTTATGGCGCTAGTTTACTACCAAATCAATTATTGCGGCATACTTTAGGAATCTCAGAGAAATTAAAAAGGGCACGTTGGCACAGAGCTAATGTAATTAGCCATAAATAGAGCCGTCATTAATGACAGTAAATATAATAGTTACATAGTGTAATGATTTTAGATGGGACATTAAAATCTGTTCCTCGATTTTGTAAAGAATTATATCACGAGACTCCCCCCCATTTATTACCGGCCTGCCAAACCCTTTCAGAGACAAATGGCCAATTCATTGCCATAAAAATAATGTTATAATGTTACCAATTTAGAATTTTAAATTGTGGCCATATTAAAAATGAAAGCAGGCAGATTTAGCATTGAACACATGTTCAGTAAAGGAAAAAAAATCTAAATGTAGCCGAACTGAGCGTTTGTCTTCTGGTAGCTAAATTAAATGAACAGTCATTTTGAGCAGCTATGGAGCTAGCACTTGGTCACACAGTCACCCAGGTTTTAAACCAATGCAAAGTCTGTTTTCTGCCTCTTTATCCTCTTTCTGTGGCTCCTCCTCCTCAGTGGCGTAGCTAGAATATTTGTTGCACAGGGCTGTCCCTGAGTTTTCCACCCCATTTTACAGACTAAACCCCCACTCTTTAGAACACTCCTCTTTTGTGGGATTCTCTTCAAACCATAAATCATAATCGCCACCTAAGAAATTCATAAACTTATATCATGATAAACTAAAAGCCAGAACTCACTTTTTTGTCTATGGAGCTGTGTAAGCTTTTTATTTGCAGGAAATGTTGATGTTTTCATTGGTTGTTTGTTGGTGTACATAACATTTTTTTATCAATTTAAATATTTTTATTGTGAGACTGGATGGAAGAAAAGGCAATTCTAGCTTGGTTTTAATTTTGTTTGTGGTGTTCACCGTTGAAATTAAATAACAAAAAGATTTTATTCATTGGAGCGGCAATACCATATTATGTTTTTTTCATTGGAGAATCAGAGAAGTTCTGCTCCTCAATGACGTACTATTACCTGTGTGGTGGTCACATGATAAGTCTCTGCTGGAGGTAATAATGCTGGAGAAGTTCTGCTCCCCCATACATTACTGTTACCTGGATACCAGGGTCGTATGACCTGTGTGGTGGTCACATGATAAGACACTGCTGGCGGTAGTAATACTGGAAATGTTCTGCTCCTCAATAACAAAATGTTATCTGGATGCCAGGGTCGTATGACCTGTGTGGTGGTCACATAAGACGCTGCTGGAGGTAATAATACTGGAGATGTTCTGCTCCTCAATAACATAATGTTATCTGGATGCCAGGCATCACATGACCTGTGTGGTGGTCACATGATAAGACCCTGCTGGAGGTAGTAATACTGGAGAAGTTCTGCTCCTCCAAACATTACTGTTAAGTGGATACCAGGGACACATGATCTGTGTGGGGGTCACATAAGACGCTGCTGGAGGTAATAATACTGGAGAAGTTCTGTTCCTCAATAATCTACTGTTACCTTCTTTTCTGTGTATGGTATTTTTGCCTGCCGTTCAGTCTTTCATTGGTCATGTGACCCAAGCACTGACCTGCTAGAATTCACTGGGCTTTTGACATGGATCGGAAGTCCATTTCTCTATCTATTCCTATGGGACCATCCAAGTTCTGGACCCTTCCATGCAGATCTGAGTGGACCGCCGGTTCAGGCTGCGCATAGCTTGACTAGCCCACTGGTAACAAAGATTCAGGTGGCCCTGGGCCCCAGTGCATGTTTTCATCTGTATTGTACTGCATCTGGGCTGTGTATTCTGTCATGTCATGTCACTGACTGTAGCTGACCATATGGGTCCACTAATGCGTACTGAGTCACATGACATCTGGTAGCGGCCCTGTGTAGAGTCCCAAATGCACTGTTTTACTTTCTGTATTGTATGCATCTTGATGTTATGTATTTAGTAATGGTAGTGTGCGACCAGCAAACTGGAATGACCAATACATTGTGGGCACTTTGCGTTCTGTGCCAGTGCTGTTTTTTAGTCCCAGACTTACCATGGGACTGACACCAAGTATCTCATTGAAATGCAGAAAGTGTTTGACTTTTGTTTTCACATGGTAGAAGCCAAGTGTTCCAGCAAGACAGAGTGGAGGTTCACATTAGTCACCAGTAGACCCACACAGAGGTCAGAAATCCTATATACAGCAGTCAGAAAAATTACCAGTCATTGTGCTCCTGAAATAGTTTCCTGTGGTCCTTTATGCAGAGACTGACTCCAGAGTGGCTGAGGGCTCTCCCTACATGTGTGGCTTTAGGAGAATTGTGGATTGTTAGAAACAATGGTGGTGAAGAAGCTGCAAATTAGAAAACATTACCCCGGTATCAAGGAGGACTAATAGACTGTAGGTTAATGATGGCTGCCATCTGGTCAGAGACTGTTCTTGTGTTACTTATACAGGCAGTAACCCTGCCTAATGGACTCCTTTACTCAGAATAAGCAAATATTTAAATGAATAGATTACAAATTTTGCTAAATTTTTACCCCTTAAACTATATATCAACCTGATTATCTACTTCTGCTCTATAACATGCTGCAGGCAAACCTGGTTGCATACTCAATTTGGCAGGTAGAGAGAGAAAACTTACAGATGAGAAGAGAAACATGTTAAGAAATAGAGAACAGAGAAAGATAAAGAGAGATTAAGAAGAGAGGCGAGCATCAGTAAGAATAGTCTGACAGATAACATAAGCCAGTCACCAGGTTATAAACGGAGACTTATGGGGCATGCTGGCACTTGTAATTCCATGTTCCACAGCAGATAGTAGCTGTGGAATGACAAGTTCCAGCATGCCACAACAGCACTGAGGGGAAATCTTCTTAGCAGGGGCACAGACAGCAAAACAAATGTAAAAACCCTATCCTGCACTACTAAAAACTAAAAAAAAAACGTTAGTGCTCGATTTACATTTAACCCTTTTATTTCTCCAAAGAAAAAATATTATTCTTCATTTTTCTCCTCCTCGTTGCCTTCAAAAAGCCATAACGTTTTTATTTTTTCCCTACATAGACATATGAGGGCTTTTATTTTGCGGGACAAGTTGTACTTTCTAACGGTGTAATTTTTCATACCATAGAATATACTGGGAAACCGCAAAAAAATTCTAAGTGGGGCAAAATGTGAAAAAAATTTACTTGCGCCATGTTTGCGGGAGTTTTGTTTTTGCGGCGTTCAATCTTCGGTAAAAGTGATGTGTTATCTGTATTCTACGCATCCGCCAATACCAAACATGTGCAGTTACCGTTATGTTTTGGTGGCGTAAAAAAAATTCCAAACATTTTCTATTTTTGAAATTTGCGCCGTGGCACCATTTTGTGCGACCAATAGCTTATTTGTACTAATACCTACGGACGTCAGTGAGGCGGCATTTTTACGGGCTGAAGCATACTTTTTATTGCTAGCACTTTGGAATGCTTGCAACTTTTTTGATCACTTTTATTCCAATTTTTATAGGACATGAAATGACCAAAAAAACGCAATTTTGACGTTTGGAATTTTTTTTATTCTACGGTGTTCAGCGTACGGGATAAATGATGTTTTATTGATGTATTATTTTATTTATTTAAATTATAAAATGGCGAAAGGGGGGTGATTTGAACTTTTAAAATTTTTAATTTGTTTTTATACTTTAAAACTTTTTTTTTTTTTATTTTAACTTTGAGTCCCCCTACGGCACTTCACCACTGGGAGTGCGATCATTTATACAGCCTAATGCATTGCATAGACCATACATTAGGGTGTACCAAGATGGCGGTTTCTCCACTTCCTGCCTGGGGCCGGAAGTGGGGCAAAAGAAAACATGGCAGCGAAGAAAGTATTCACAAGGCTTCCCGCTGCCATGTTCAGCCATCGGATCCCCGCAGTTACGCAGTTGCGCGGCTCTGTTTTTCATTCATTTAGAAGCCGCGGCCATCCTTGCCGCGGCGTCTAAGGGGTTAAACAGTGTGGGGTGGCGCCGCCGCTCCACCGCTCCGGTTATTAGCTGCAATTAGCCGCTAACACCCGCACAACTCTTTAACGCCACCAGGACGTACCCATACATCCAGGTGGGTTAAGGAGTTAATACATATACCTGTTCTGACTTGCATACAAATTCAGCTTAAGAACAAACCTACAGTCCCTATCCCGTTCATAACCCGGCGACCGCCTGTATAGCCATGAGAAATGTTGGATGATGATGTATAATCATTAGTGTCCTCCTCTGATGAGATTCCGCAACTTAAAGTTTTTGATTGCCTCACTTTCTATCAAGCCTCTGGCTCTTAACAGATCAGATCAGGATCAGATGAAATAATGACAATATGAGAATATAATAAGAGTATAAAAAATGTAATGTATTTACAAAGTAAATATTATTTTTTTGCTGCCTTATGCCATCAGTGATGCACAAATATGGTTCAGTCAGGACATGTTTCGGCTCATCCCAATCTTCCTCATTTATATGACATGATTGACTCTTGTTAAAAGGGTTTTCTCAGCATTTTGGTTCATAGAGCCACAGTCAGCTTCAGGCTTACACGTCCTCGTCAAGCTGTGGGTGGTTCTATAGCAGTGACTAGCAGATCAGCTCTGCTATTCCTAGCTGATCCTGTTAGAAGGACGTTAGTGCTGGAGGTTTATAAACAGAAGTGCACAAGGCTACGGAGCTCTAAAGCGTTAAAGTTTGTCAGTATGTAAAACAAGCAAGCACTCATCAAGGACTGACTTATTAGAGCTCAGAGCGGTGGTTAGTAAGGAAGTTTATGCACAAAAGAACTGCTCTAATTCTGAAGAGAAGCAAAATCAGAACAGCAATGTATTTGGTAAAAGTATTATTTTTACTTACATGTTTAAAGCTAATCAATGAAACAGGAATACCCCTTTAATGATATCACATACCGCCACCATGACCAAATTTTTTATGTAGATTATAGAAGGATGGGACAGGACAACTCTTCTGCAAGCATTATACGTAAAATACACAGAGCACTCTCCAGCAGTCTATATCCTTTCAAAGCCTGCAAGTGTTTCAAGAGAGCCAGTTAACTTGGTCCATTCACAGAACACAAACTGCTATAGTTGGCATGATGCCTACAGGGCAGTGGTGGAGATTTGCTGTCCTGCTCTACTAGGAGTAACACTCCAACCTGGAAAGTGAGTAATAGCAACAAAATCATAATATTGGACAAGTGCTCAGTATTCAGTTCTCTAACATAATAAAAAGTCTCTGTCTTGTTCAAGTCTCCCTTGTCCTGTTCTTGATCTGAGTTAAAAAAAAAACAGTAAAATGAGGACCCTTTTAGCCATTCAGCTTCCACATCCAGTAAATGCATATATCTGATATGTCTCTGTCAAGCTTTATATGTGCCGCAGCCGCTAATAACAGATGGCAGCCCATCCCCCATACCATGGCTTAATGCGTTGTGTTAGAATTTTTTGATTTTATTTTTTCATTTTTTTCCCCTTTGTGCTACTTAGTCTTTAAGCTGAACATACTTGGAGCGGCGCTGCCACATTGATTTAGTGTATACGACTAATTTTCTTGTCTATATGCATTTCAGTTTGGTAACATAAAAAGGCATTATGAAGGAGACTGTATATATACTTACATAAAAATTAATGCTCTGTCTTGGAGCTGTATTTGGCTGCGATCTGACTGTCCTTTCTTGTCACAACATTTGCTGCGCTTGTGGCAGCTGGCGGAAACAATCTTAACTTGATATGAAAACGTAGAAATAAAATAATGTTAAATTCACGGCAAAAGGCAAATAAGGAAGGATTGAGATCATGGCAAATCAAACTTAAGTTTCGTACCAGAGACAATGATGATTACTTGGGGGACTTAAATATTAACACATTTTCAGGACTGAGAGACTGAACAGAATAAGCTTTATCAGTATATGCTTGCTAAAGAGGACCTGTCGCTGCCTAAGTGTCTCCTGGAAAAACTTGCTGAGCTCCCTGGTGACTTTCCCTGTGAAAATACATTTGCATCAATGGTGCATGTCTTACTAGTAAGGTAATGTTCACACGGCTTATTTCAGAACGTATTTACGTCTGATTTCCAATCGTAAATACGTTCCGAAATCAGTTGCAAATCAGTTGCAAATAAGTGTCACTAAGTGTGACACGTATTTGGCACTGATTTCCCGACGGATTCACAATCCCCATTCATATATATGGGGTGAATCCGTCCGGAAATAAATGACATGCTAATTGTTTTTCCGGACGGATTGCGGCCGCAATCCATGGCGCAATCCGGCACGGAAATACGTGTCATCTGAACGACGACACGTATTTCCCATTAAAACCAATGTAAAACGGCCTGTTACTTATTTGGAACTGATTTCGCAACGGATTTACTATTGTAAATACGGCTGTAAATCCGTTGCGAAATAAGCCGTGTGAACGAGCCTTAACTCTGTGTTGTGCAGTTCCCTCTAGACATTGCTGAATCTGTCACCTGGGCATTGCAAATTGGGGAGTGGTTTCCCTGCATAACCTGATATTGTCCAATCAGTGCTGACAGTCAGTGTGAGCAGGGACCGCCCCTTTAAAAACTGGAATAAGACACCCAGCTGACGAATTCAGTAATACATTTTTAGAAGGAATAACAGAGGAACAGCAAACCACAGAGTTATAAGAGAAGATGCTCCAGAATTGTTATTTCACAGCATTTACTAAAACAGACATCTCAGGAGATGTCATTGGTACTCTTTAAATGGTACACCCCAAACTAATGAGGGAGGGGCTGTTAGGCTATGTTCACACGGTTTATTCTGGGACGTATTTCAGCCCATACTGCGCCAATTATGGGCTGAAATACGTCCCAGTCATTACGGTAATCCACAGTTATCATAGAGAACTATGGATTACGTCTCCTCTCCCCGCTCGCACAATACGCAGAGCGGGGAGAGAAGTGAAATGTCATTTATTCACGGCGTATACGTGGCGAGAATAATGCATGTCTATGGGGCCGGCGGGCTGCCGGCCCCCACGGCCTACCCCGCTCCCGTTCCGCCCCCGTACACATGCCGTAATTGCGGGCCAAAATATGTCCCGCAATTAAGCCGTGTGAACATAGCCTTAGAGAACCAAGTGGGGTCCACCAGCTATTTAGTTCATTGGTCTGTAGGCAGTCCTTCATGATGGAGCTCTGAAGTGATAGGCAGTGTTAATCACTTGTTCTTTTTTATACAAATAAGGCCTCTCATAGTCACAGTCAAACAGAAGCATCAAAAGTGCTCAGGGGTGATTCTCAATAAGCATCTCTAGGAGCCATCACATCTCCTTCTAATTGGCTGATATAATGTGACCACTTGGGCAAATTTATAGACATCGAATTAAGACTCCCTGCACTACAAGCACATCTATTTTACCTACTGTGGCCATTTTTCTTTTCTTAAAAGAAAAGATTTTAATCACCGCATACCTGATCCAAGCAGTACTAAATAGTAACAAGGTCTTGTTCCTGTCTGATTGCTCTTATTCCTTCTATAGTAAAACCACCCTTTTATATAGACAGTGATGGGTTGTGAAGAATCTACCGTTGCAATCAAGCCCTTCTGCTATATAATAGGACAGCAGTATTATTATTGGTAGTTTGGGGAAAGAGGGATATAGATTTCTCATGGTCCAAAAAGAAGATTTCTCAGCTATAATGAAATATATATTTTAGTAAATACTTGTATTCTTCATAAACATAACTATTCTGAAGCACATTTTCTCAGAATATTGTGTTTTGCCATTCCTTTGTTATTCCTATTGCAAATGTAAAAGTTGAGGACTAACCAAATCCTTGGTGGTGGAATCCAATGCGATAATAGTAACAGTTAATGCTGGTAACTCGTGGTCAGAACAGTAATTTTATTAAAACAGCTCATTTTGTGAGCAAAGCACTTTGTCAGGTTCCATGAGAGTTGTGCCTTCCAGGACATACAACTCATACAACTCGTGAAGGTTAGTATATTATACGCCTTGTTACTAATATCCAACAAGATTACACTAGGGAGCACTTGTATGTTGTGCTTTTTTACCTTTTATATTTTAAATGTGTGAATCAGAATGGTGACCGTGCCAGACTGTGTAGAGACATACCAAGATGTCAATGTATTCAAAAATATTCAGAATTAGTGGTGCTCAAATAGGTCACTGTTCGGTTTGACTGAACTATGATTGAACTTGTTAAAAACATTCAGGTTTGGGAGGTCTGTTGACCCTAACCATAACTCTAACCATAAGTTTAGGTTAATGTTAGGAGTGTTTGTGAGTTTTTCGGGGTGAATTTACCTTTCTGCAGTGCTCCCAATCTGTCGGCACTCCTAGTGTGGCATCACTTCTGGTCTGACATCACATTCAGCATAACTTCCAGTTACAATAACATTGGGTTTACCCAATGATACTATAATGTAATGCCAGACCAGAAGTGATGTCCCCACTGGAAATGCCAAAGAGCGGTAAATTAACCCCAACTTAATGTTAGGTTTAGGCTTAAAGTAGATTTTTTGGAGATTTTCAACAAGTTTAAATAACTTAGATTTGGGTCTCATAGCAAGGCAAAATTAGCTACACCCCTTAATTTTGCTGTATCTATGTAACAGTGCAACTGCAAGGCAACTTAATAAAGTTAAAATATTTCACACCTTTGCCCCCAGTACATCACTATTAAAGTGCATATAAGCGGCAAATATTTCAATTTTATTAAGCTGTCTTGCAGCTGCCTTGTTATACAAATATAGCAGGTCCAAATTAAAAGATGTACCTAATGGGGGTGCAGATGTAGCAGTCATACCAGACCCTGGTGTCTAAGGGGATCTACAGTGGGTAGTAAAAGTATTTATCCCCTTGAACTGCACCTCATTTTTAAACGTTACAACCACAAACTTTAAAGTATTTTATTAATATTTTATGTGATAGAGGAACAGAAAGTAGCAAGTATTTGTGAAGTTTAAAGAAAATTATACATGCTTTTCCAATATTTTGCAAATTAAAAAACTGAAAAGTGCGGTGTTCATTAAATATTTTTCCCCCTGTACTCTGATACCTCTAAACAAAATCCAGTGTGACCATTTGCTTCTAGAAATCACCTAATTAGTAAATAGAGTACATCTGTATGTAATTTATTCTCAGTATAACTACAGCTGTTTTGTGGAGGTCTCAGGTTTGTTAGAGAACATTAGTAAACAAACAGCCTCATTAAAACCAAGAACACAACAGACAGCTCATTGATTAAGTTGTGGTAAAGTGTATTGCAGGGTTAGGTTTTTAGAAATAGACCAAGCTCTGAGCATTTCACGAAGCAATTTTTCATCCATCATCCATAAATAAAAGGATTATGGCACAACTGCTAACCTACCAAGACATGGCCGTCCCCTTAAACTGACAGCCCAGACAAGGAGGATAATAATTAGAGTAGCAGCAGTTGAAGAGGCCTATGATCAATCCGGAGTAGCTGCATAGATCCTAGCTCAGGTAGAAGAATCTGTCCACAGGACAACTCTTAGTCATGTACTCCACAAATCTGACCTTTATGGAAGATTGGCAAGAAGAAAGCCATTTTTAAAGCAAGCCATTTGCAAGAAGCTATGAAGGAGACACAGCAAGCATGTGGAAGAAGATGTTCTGGTCATCATTTGGAGGAAAGCCAACATTGCACATCACCCTGAACACACCAACCTTACCATGAAGCATGGTGGTGGCAGCATCATGCTGTGGCGATACTTTGCTTCAGATGGGACTGGGAAGCTGGTCAGAGTTGATGAAAAGATGGAGCTTGCAAGAGACTTGAGACTGGGATTTAGGTTCACTTTCCAGCAGGATAATGACTAAATATACAGCCAAAGTTACAGTGGAATAGTTCAAATTAAAGCATATATTCATGTGTAAAATGACCCAGTCAAAGTCCAGACCTAAATCCCATTGAGAATCTGTGGCAAGACTTGAAAATAGCTGTTCACAAATGTTCGCCAACCAATCTGACTGAGCTATAACTTTTTGTAAAGAAGAATAGGCAAAAATTCCAGCCTCTAGCTGTACGAAGCTCCTAGAGACAGATCCCAACAGACTGCAGTTGTCATTGTAACTAAAGGCGGGCCAGGTGGTCAGGGGAGCTAAATACATATGCACACTTTTTAGTTTTTTAATTTGCAGAAATTTAGAAAAGCATGTGTTATTTTCTTTTCCCTTCACAAATGCTTGCTACTTTGTGTTGCTCTATCACATAAAAGATCAGTAAAATACATATAAGTTTCTGGCTGTAACGTTTAAAAATTAGGCACTGTTCAAGGAGTATGAATACTTTTGCAACCCACAGTACATGCTGCTATGCCACATAAGAATTTACTATTATTATAAATGACACATTGTAGGTGGGAGGCTCTTACAGACTGTGCATTTGTCATATGCAACTTACCACGATACAGGGAAGGTTAAGTACACTAAAACTAAGGGAGACATGTATGAAAGTTGTTTTCACACATTTCTGGCATTAAATGCCCCAAACGTCATTGGGCTGTGATGTATAATGCGCCAAACGAATGTGTTAAGTGCATTGCTCGTAAGACTTGACACTTTTTAATGCGCCTAACATGAGGGGGTGTTCTGGGGGCGTGTCACACCGCACTAGTATTTTTAGACACATATATGAATGTTGGTCGACAAAACTAGGCGCATTACTGCTCGAACAGGCAGACCTATTTCAGTGTGGTCTACCTGAGCCTGAGGAGTCGAAGTGGAGCTAGATTTGCTGTGAGGGGCAAAAAATTTCCATTATTTATCTACTTACACCAGTACAATAATAAAAAAGTAACTTATGAAATTAATCTAACTATATAAAATTACATTATTTAAATTTAATAAAAATGTTATCGTATAAAATTAATCTAAAAATATCTCCTATAAAATGTATTTAAAATTAATTGAATCTAAAACTAATTTTACATTAAATAATCCACTGATGATGTTGTTTAGATGTTTACATTTTTCATTTTTACTACATTAAATTTGAAATGTGCTGCTCTCACTCTTTATTCTACATACAGCAAGAGCCAGCACACCTCAGGTGTTGCTGGGAACTGTGGTTCACCAAGCAGGATCAGTACCATAGTTTCTATTCACTGACATGCTATTCTAAAGACTTCACTTTTATTTCCAGCCTATCTATAGCCCTACTTATGCGCCTAAATTCTGTAATGCGTCAAAAACACAGGCGAGGCGCGATTAACTTTAGACACCTTTTATAATCACACAAAAACCACTTTCATACATTAAGGTGCATTATACACTGAAAATGAAATATGATAATTCACTACGAAGCGCCTTCCTTCATACATCTCTCCCTAAGTGCGTTGGATGTTTCATCAGGAGCCTCCATTGCAATTCCATCAAAAAAGCACATGATACTTTATTTTGTCTAGTAAAATGACTGACCCTATGACTGAAACCAGATAGGCTCCATTACAGTCAGTGGGGTCTGTTGGGCCTCATTGGTGTCTGTTGTGTAATGGATTCAGTACCAATGTTATTTTTGGATTTTTGTTTCTATGACACACTAGAAGTAACAATGGAGATGTGAATGTAGCCTCCTGTATATATACTACCGTTCAAAACTTTGTGGTCACTTTGAAATTTCCTTATTTTTGAAAGAAAAGCACAGTTGTTTTCAATGATGCTAACATTAAATGAATCAGAAATACACTCCATACATTGTTAATGTGGTAAATGACTATTCTAGCTGCAAATGTCTGGTTGTTGATGCAATATCTGCATAGGTGTATAGAGGCCCATTTCCAACAACCTATCACTCCAGTGTTCTAATGGTACATTGTGTTTGCTAACTGTGTAAGAAGGCTATTGGATATTTTGAACACCCCTGAAAACCCTTTTGCAAGTATGTTAGCACAGCTGAAAACAGTTTTGCTGATTAGAGAAGCTATAAAACTGACCTTCCTTTGAGCTAGTTGAGAATCTGGAGCATTACATTTGTTGGTTCGATTAAACTCGCAAAATGGCCAAAAAAAGAGAACTTTCATGTGAAACTCAACAGTCTATTCTTGTGCTGAGAGATGAAGGCTATTCAATGCGAGAAATTGCCAACAAAACTGAAGATTTCCTACAGTGGAGGTGTGTACTACTCCCTTCAGAGGAGAGCACAAACAGATTCTAACCAGAGTAGAAAGAGAAGTGGGAGGCCCCGCTGCACAACTGAGCAACAACACAAGTACATTAGAGTCTATAGGGTGAGAAATCGACGCCTCACAGGTCATCAACTGGCAGCTTCATTAAATAGTACCCACAAAACGCCAGTGTCAACGTCTACAGGGAAGAGGCGACTCTGGGATGCTGGCCTTCAGGGCAGAGTGGCAAAGAAAAAGCCATATCTGAGACTGGATAATAAAAGGAAAAGATTAATATGGGCTAAAGAACACAGACATTGGACAGATTGACAGATTGGAAAAAAAAGTGTTATGGACAGAAAAATCGAAGTTTGAGGTGTTTAGATCACACAGAAGAACATTTGTGAGATGCAGAACAACTGAAAAGATGCTGGAAGAGAGCCTGATGCCATCTGTCAAGCGTGGTGGAGGTCATGTGAGGGTCTGCGGTTGCTTTGGTGCTGGTAAAGTAGGAGATTTGTACAAGGTAAAAGGCATGTTGAATAAGGAAAGCTATCACTCCATTTTGCAACGCCATGCCATACCCTGTGGACAGCGCTTGATTGGAGCCAGTTTCATCCTGCAACAGGACAATGACCCAAAGCACACCTCCAAATTATGCAAGAACTATTTAGGGATGAAGCAGGCAGCTGGTACTCTATTTGTAATGAAGTGGCCAGTGCAGTCTCCACATCTCAACCCCATTGAGCTGTTGTGGGAGCAGCTTGACCGTATCGTACGCAAAAAGTACCCATCAAGCCAAATTGTGGGAGGGGCTTCTGGAAGCATGGGGTGAAATCTCTCCAGATTACCTCTGCAGAGGGAGCATTCTATGACAAAAGCAAAGTTTGAAGTAGAAAATTATTATTTCAAATAAAAATCATTATTTCTAACCTTGTCAATGTCTGGACTATATTTCTATTAATTTTGCAACTCATTTGATAAATAAAAGTATTCAAGGAAAACACAAAATTGTCTGGGTGACCCCCAAACTTTTGAACTGTAGTGTATAAGAGCTTATACAGACTCACCTTAGTTATTTATATCATCATGAGTTGTGCTTGATGACAAACTCAGTAGTTCTACAGTATAGAATTATATAGAAATGTCATTGTATCCTTTTTATTATTAAATCCCATTCACAGCCTCTACATTTTCTGTTTCTACAAATGTTATTGTCTTCTGTGCGTCACTGTAAAGGTTAAATAATACAATATAAAGTGAATGTTGGATGTGACACATTGTAATATATTCAGCCACTTGCCTGTGTTTCATTAATATATCTGTGTTTTGTTCACATAAAAGATATTGTGTGACTAAATTATACTGGTGTCAGGTGCCTGGGACATGGCTGTCATTTCATAGAATCACAATAAATACTCATGCATGACAGACAGATGCCAGTTATGTGATGAAATATATATAAAATAATAATTTGTCATGTGGTACACAATAGCACTACAATAAAGCAAGAATTCTGATCATT
Source organism: Phyllomedusa bahiana (assembly GCA_025379985.1). Classification (NCBI taxonomy): domain Eukaryota; kingdom Metazoa; phylum Chordata; class Amphibia; order Anura; family Hylidae; genus Phyllomedusa; species Phyllomedusa bahiana. The sequence goes on along the minus strand of JAODAL010010175.1, from coordinate 42,637 downwards.
CAACCATGCAGTAGCAAGAGCAGGTGCCACCCCCAATAGAATACAATAGGCACATCAAGTTAATTCCCCCAATGCATCCCAGTGGAGGGAATATCAAGAATGGATTTAAGAACATGAAATCTGATTTCAGAGTCAAAGGACCATGGCAGAGAAGTTTGCAGAGAATTTAACTAATAGGATGGGCATCTAACTTTATTGGCCAAACAATGCTGCCATACTGTAACAAAAAGACACCACCATAGAGTAAATGAATAATAAAAGTCAATGCAATGAATAAAGTATTGCCATACAGCGACTGAAATATACTGCCATACAGTGACTACATAACACTTCCTTATAGTAACTGAAAAATGCTGCCATGCAGTTATGAAATAATGCCATCTGTGATTGGCTGATACTGCCATACCGTAACTAAATAATAAAATCTAAAATTCCAGGAGAAAGAAAACATTCTCTAAACATATGTTTGTATGTTTGATTAAAAGGCTAGATATACAATAAGATGAATCTACCAAAGCCATAAAAAAACTAATAAAACCAGCCTCATTCTCCCATATACTATACCGACTATATAAAACTGCCATACATTAAAGCAGTTAATGGTGCTTTAGTGTACTAAAGAGGGTTATAACAATCCCCCAGATGGTGGGCTAAGGTTGTAAAGGGATTAAACCTAGCATCCACAGTGGAAAAGGAGTAGGTTAAAGGAGTTGTCCAAAAAAGAAAAATGTATTTGAAATGGGGCCAAGCTGTGTAAAAAAAAAAATAAAAAAGTTAAATACTTACCTACTTGTCCCATGCTTCTGTCACTCCAGAGCTCCTCCATGATCTGCTACTCTTCACTTCTGGGTTCTCATCCTGACACACAGAAGAGGCTTGTGCTCAATCATAAATGTATGGAGTACCAACCTCTTTTATGTATTGGAACAAGAACACAGTAAGGAGGAATGGATCATTGAAGATCTCCAGAGCAGCAGTGGTGGGGTACAGATAGGTAAGTTTAACTCTTTTTTTTTTTTTACCAAGGCTAGCCCCATTTCAGATTATTTTCTTCTTAATGCCAAACTCCCAGATTTAAAGGTGTATTCCTATTTAAATTGTTTGGCTTTAAAAATTTAGGCAAGTGTAAAAAAAAAACAACAACTTTATTATCAAATATGTTACTGTTCCAAATTTGATTAATTGCAGTGTTTAAAGCTTTTCTTATCTCCTGTTTGTATACACAAGCTTTTTCTCACTAATGACAACCTCTCTCTGCTCTAGTGGGGACATCACTCCCTGCTATGTCTTATTAGCTATGTGTTATCCTAACAGAAAAAAACTTTAACCCTTTGAGTTACTGACAAGGGAGAAACCCTGTGACATCCTATGAGACCTGCAGAGCACATATCTGTGTATTTACAAAGATAAGCGTCACTCAGCAGCTAGCAGCATATAAGTTTTTTTCTCACTGAAATCTTCTTTTCATCAAATAGAGCTCTGCTAGCTTACATTCATAGCTAGATATCTTGCTTAAACGTTGTCATTGTTTTTCACAACTCCTCCACCAATGTTGCTCTAACAGGCAGAGCTAGAAATTGGAGCTAGCAGAGCTGAAATGTCAGTCACCGCTGTAGACTAGACAACAGCCTGCGCAGGAAGTAAGAGCCTAAAGTAGGGGGGAGAAGAGCAGTTTCTGTGACAACTGCCAGATGGGAAAACCCATGTAATCTCAATTTCACTGGTAGGGTCTAGACAGCATGGTTTTACATTTGGATGTTTACACTGATTACAGATTTGAAAACCATCAAAAGCCAATTGGAAAACCATCCCCATAGATCTTAATAGAAGATCCAAGCTTTAGTCTACACATAGGTTGTGTCGGATGGTGCAGTTTAGCTCCAGAATAGCCCAAAGACTATCTGAGTTAAGGGTAAGGGGTTTTGCAGTCTTTGTAGATGCCACATACTTGCATTAATTATGCATTAATTTGTCACATGGATTTTCAGCATATAAATGCATGAAAGGAAATCTAACGTAACTATTGTCTCTCTCTCTAATTTAAAATATATTATTGGCCCTTTTAATGCTTTAAAATTGTTGGAAGACTTTTCACTCCATTTACTAATTAGGGGACAATCCTCACTTTTCCCAAAATCCCATTTCTACACACGAAAGTTCTAGACAGCACATGCAGAATGAAAATGGTCTTCTCACGGCAAGTTATTCTGTGCATGAACCTCAATTACAGGCTGTATTATTTCAGCGCACCATCACTGTGGTAGAGTCACTGTTCAGGCCCAGGATTTGCAGCAATATTGTGCTAATGAAGAGCCAGAGTAAAATATCAGTCAGGTGGCAGCAGTCTGCAGCTAAGAAATCTCATTGTACTGAGGTAGCGCAGATTACATGCATGCTCAGTGTAAGACATATAGCCAGGACATGTACGATGGATAGGCATATGTAGGCATAGACCTGTCAGTAGGGAGGCACAAATATGTATGGAGCAGGCTCAAAGCCCATCAGTGAGTGGGACCAGAGATAACTCCAATCCCAGCCATTTCACTCCTTAGATGCTGTGGTTAACAAGACTACAGCATCTTCGCAGTTATGCAGGAGAGGTGTCTCCCCTCCATCTCCCTATTGGCTCCTTTGCACCTCTGCCAAGGAAGGGTGTAGTAGAAAAGAAATACTTACCTTTTAATACTTACCTTTGAATAAATATGTTTTAAATACTTTAAACAACAGCACCCAAATATCAAAATACAAAGAACATAAGTTGGTTAAATTACTCGACACCTTGTTCTAGATGCATCCATAATCAACTGTGTATCGAATTGTTCATTATTTCTTATTTGATGGATAACCAAATTCAAATATACATCCAGGAAAATATATTATAAGAGAGAGGAGAGGTTTTCTCTCAATATACTGGAAAACCCCTAATGAATCCCTTAGAGGGGTAACCTCCCTGATAAGAGCGACCTTGCTCAACTTCCCCTAAGCCTTTACAAATGCCCTCTATTTAGGATTAATCAGAAGGATGCCCCTTGCATAAGCATCCGTTACAACTCACCCAGGGGCGGTCACTCCGCAAAGGGAAATTTTTAATTAGGGGTTTCCCCAGGGGTGGGGGAGAGAAAACCCCTCTTCTCCCTTGTACTTAATATATTTTCCTGGATGTAAATTTCAATTCGGTTATTCATCAAATAAGTAATAATGAACATTGGATACACAGTTGGATTATGGACACATCCAGAAAAAAAGGGGTGGTTTGAGTTTTTTTAACCAGCTTATGGTCTTAGTATTTTGATATTTGGGTGTTTTATTGGTTTCCCGAAAAAATTTTTTAAAATTATTTTTAAATTAAAAAAGGGTTTTACTTTTTTAAGGGAAAATTTTCCCCGTTTTTGGGTAGTTCTGGTAAAAAAAAAACTTTTTAATTGCACATTTTGGGCAAAAAAAGCAAAAATTGTGGGGGTTGGGGGACGCCAAATTTCATTTTGCAAAAAAAAAAGGTTTTGAATGCACTGATTTATAAAACCCGCTTATGGGGTCATAAATCGGGGTGCTTTTCCCAGCGCTCGGGGGGGCCCCAGTTCAGATAAACCCCCTTTAAAAAGTGGTGTCCCCTGTTCTAACTGTAATGCCCCCAGAAAAATACCCCCGTAGCGAAGCTTTAAATATGTAGCTTTGCTTTTGGTTCTAGTGTCCCCCGCCCCCCCGCACCCCTCCACCCCCCCCCTCCCGAGTTTCAGGGAGAAATTAAAAAGCACCGGGGCGCGAGGGTAAGGGAAACCCGGGGGTTTTGGCAAGGGGGGAAAAATTTAAAAAATTTTAATAAAGGGGGGGCTGTTGCATATCGGACTGTAAAGACAAGCGGATTTTCTGGCACAGCTCGTTAATCCCATTTCCCCATATTTGCTAAACTTTTAATTGCTCACCCCAAAACCTAGAGGCCCAAAAAGCCCAAAGGAAAAAACAAAAATTTAAAAAGTAAGGGAAAAAATGAAAAGTAAAAAAATAATTTTTAAAAATTTTTAAAACCCCCCCTTGTCACCATTTACAAATTAAAAAAAAGAAAAAAAATAAAAAAATTTTAAAACATAATTGGTATCAGTTCTCAAAAAAGGGTCTGATCTTTTTAATTTCTACCCCCCTATTGACTTGCACGATAAATTTACCATAAAAAAATTTCTCGTGCCCATAATTGGGGGGTTGCCCCCCCCAAAAAAAAAGTGATAAAAAAAGTCACAAGTTCTGAAAAAAATATAAATGAAAACTACATTTTAAGCCCACAAAAAGAAAAACCCTACCCCGGCCCCATAAAATTGGGGGGGAAAAAAAAGTTAGTGGTTTCAGAAAATATTGCTGAAAGGGCAGAAAAAAATTAGAATGAAAAGGGCAAAAACATGTATTTTATATGGAAACCCCCCCCAAAATTTTTTTTTCCCCTTTTTCACCTAGGGGGGGGGTGCCCCCCAGACCCCAAGGGCAAGGAGTTATTTTTTTCCCCCTTCCCCCCCCAAAACCCAATTTTTTGCCTTTCTGACAGAACCTCATTTTTGAAATGGGACACTTTATGTGACAATAACTTTTTGACTCTTTTTCCCTTTCCTGTTTTTTTCAGAGAGTTTTCTAAATGACACATTGTGCTTTAATTTTTATTAAAAAATTTTGGTCATTAAAAACCTTGTTTTTTTTAAAAAATATAAAAAATTTTGGGGAAAATTAAAAACTTAAAAAAAATTTCAGCATGTAAGAGTTAATTTTACCCTAAAAATATTTCTTTAATTAGCATCTACCCATAGTCTTTGTGGGTTGGCTTTTTTTTTTAAAAATTTTTTTTTTAAAACCCTTAAAAGGGGGCTTAGAAATTTTGTATTTAATTTTTTACATTTTCAAAATTTTGCAAATACTTTTTTTCTGGGGCCAGTCCAGTTCTGACGTGGCTTTGGGGGGCCCCCTTCATTTTTAAATTTAACCCCAAAAAATTGTTTCTTTTAAAAAATAACTACACCCCCAAAAAGTTTTTAAAAACGTGTTTAGGAAGTTTGTTAACCCATTGGGTTATTTCCATAAAATTAAAAACAAAGTGGGGGGAAAATTTCACTTTTTTGCAGATTTTCAATTTTTATCCATTATTCACTGAAATGTGGTAGATGTTACAAGGTAAATGCATCTCAATATAGATTCCCCTAATTCTACAATTTTTAGAGATATCCCATATGTAGCCACGGTTTTCACAAATTTTGGGTCACCCAAAGGGAAGAAAAAACACCTACTGGGGCTTTTCGGTTTTCATTTTCAAAAACGATTTTCTTTAGGCCCATTCCAGGTTTTTAGAAAACCCTAAAAGGGACCCAAAAAATTAATTTAAAAACCCCTAAAAAAGGAAACCCCTATTGGGAAAATACAGCCCCTTAAAACATAAAACCCAAGGGGGTTTTAATTGAGTTTATTGAAACCCCAAAAGGTTTTTAAACTGTTTATTTTTTTTTTCCCAAAAATCTGCAATTTTTAGGGTGAAAATGTTTGATTTTTGCAAGGAATCCTGGAAAAAAAAACCCCCAAAAATTTTTTTCGCAATTTTTCCCCAAATTTTGGCTTTTACCCTTTAGTGGGTGTAGAAATGCTATTTGGGGCCATGGCAGGGCATTTCCCAAGGGGGGGAGAGCTATTTTTGGGTTTTAGAACGCAGGGTTTTTAAATGGGTGGATTTGCAAAGCCCCCAAAGTACCCGAACAGGTGGAAAAACCCTTTAAGGGTCAATCCATTTTGGATTTTAACACCCCCAATGGATATCATCTGGGATGTATTGTGCATTTTGGGCCCCGATGTTTCCCTAGTTTTTTTTAGTCATGAAAATTGGGGGAAAAATACACAGTTCTGCTTTTTGTTTAGGTTATTTTTATAGCGTTTACCGTGTGGTTTAAATGACAGGATACCTTTACTATTCAGTTTGGTACAAAAGCTAAAAGATATAAAATTTTTTTTAGTTTTTTTTGTTTTATTATTTTACCAATAGAAAGGGGTTTTAAAAAAAAAAACCATTCCCTTTTGTCTTTTAGTAGGCCCGCCCTAAAAAATTTTTTTTTCGGTATACCCAGCTGTTTTTAGGCTTGTTTTTGCAGGGTGGTTGGCGTTTTTATTGGTTTTCATTATGGGAAATTTATCTGATGCTTTTAATACATTTTTTTTAAGGTTTTTTTTGAGACCCTTTTGAACAAAATAAGCAATCCCGGTAGTTTTTTTTTATTTTTTTTCAGCGGTCACCATTTCAGTTTAAATGACCAAAGCTAGGGTTTTTTTTTCAAACGGTTGATAGGATTACAAAGGGTACCCAAATTTTTTTATTTTTTTATTTCTTACTGCTTTTACACCCTTTAAAAAACTTTTATTCCCAAAAAAGGGAAAACATGTTTTTTTTATCACCACAGTATGAGAGACATAACTTTTTTATTTTTCTGTCTACAGAGCTGTGTATGGACTTGTTTTTTGCGGGATGAGCTGACATTTTTATTGGTATCATTTTTGGAGCGACAATGCTTTTTGATTGCTTTTAAATCCATTTTTTGGGGGCAGGGTGAAGAAAAAAACTGCATTTTTCCCAGTAGTGTTTTTTTTTTTTTTAACAGTGCTAACCGTGCAGTTACTTTTACTCTGTGGGTCAATACGATTAGCGTGATATCCAAATTGTATAGTTTTTTTTTAGTTGAAGTGCTTTTTTTTAAAAAAAAAAGGGTTTTTATTGTGTAAAACAATATTTATGCATCATTATCTTCTGACAGAGCTGTATAAGGGCTGAACTGACATTTTAGTTGGTAACACTTTAGAGTTTATATGAGTTCTTGATAGCTTTTTATTCCATTTAATGTGCTGCGGGATGAACAAAAATCGCAATTCTGTGACAGTTTTTTTTCTTACGGCGATCACCATGCGGGTTATTTAATATAACAGATTTATAGGGTAGGTCGTTAAGCATGTGGCAATACTGAATATGCGTACTTTATTTTTGATCTTGTTTGGGACGATTAGCATCTTGTAGAGGGGGAAAGGATGGTGTACGTGTTTTTATTTGATTTTATTTTTTGTTTTACTTTTTTTAACTTCACTTTTTCACTTTTTTGACTTGTCCCATGGGGATTTTATCGTGACTTTAATCATGATACAATAGAGAGCAGTAGATAGCAGAACTACTATGCACTGGTCTCTATGCTAACAGTCAATCACTATGCCAGCCGTGCCCGCATAGTGACATCATACACAGCCTGGAAGTGTTACTTATACTCCCGGGCTTCAAGGTGAGAGAGCAGCAGCCGTGGCTGCTGCAGGAGGACAAAAGGTGCTCCCTCCTCCTGACATTCCCTTAGCTGTGGTGATCAAGATAGATAGTGGCAGCTAAGGGGTTAATCACCAATTACCTCAGTTCACTCCAGCCGTGGGGGATAAAAAGGGGCCAGCGAATAATACTAGTCGTTGTCGCAATCATGCAGGCCCCGCTTGAGAGCCCGCATGATGTCCAGGATGTACTGGAAGTCGCTTCCCGCTAGGACATATTGGTATTTATTATTTCACATGAAAATAATATGACAGGGTAAGTACAGTATCTCACAAAAGTGATTACAGTCCTTACATTTTTGTAAAAATTGTATTGTGTATATTTTCATGGGAAAAAACTGAAGATGTAATGCACTGTAAAGTAGTCAGTGTACAGCTTGTATAACAGTGTAAATTTGGTGTGCCCTCAAAATAACTGAACACACGGCCATCAATGTCTAAGTCACTGAAAACAAAAGTGAATACATACATAAGTGAAAATGGACAAACTTGCCTTTTTCACTTCACAGTGTTATATGACTATTAAGTGTTACAAGGTCTCAGGGGTGAATGGGGAGCAAGTGTGTTAAATTTGGTGTTATCGCTCTCACACTCACTCATACTGGCCACTGGAAGTTAAACATGGCACTTCATAGCAAAAACTCTCTGAGGATCTAAAAAAAACAAACAATTATTGCTCTACATAAAGATGACCTAGGCTATAAGAAGATTACCAACACCCTAAAACTGAGCTGCAACATGGTGGCCAAAACCATACAGCAGTTTAACAAGGCAGGTTCCACTCAGAACAGGCTTCGCCATGGTCAAAGAAGTTGAGTGGACGTGCTCAGCGTCATAACCAGAGATGAGTGCTGCCTGCATTGCTGTAGAGGTTAAAATGGTGGGGGATCAGCCTCAGACCATACACTGCACACTGCATCAAACTGGTCTGCATGGCTGTTGTCCCAAAATGAAGCCTCTTCTAAAAATGATGCACAAGAAAGCCAGCAAACAGTTTGCTGAAGAGAAGCAGACTAAGGACATGGATTACTGAGACCAAGACAAATGTATTTGGTTCAGATGGTGTCAGACATGTGTGGCAGCAACCAGGTACAAAGACAAGTGTGTCTTGCCTACAGTCAGGCATGGTGAGGGGAGTGTCATGGTCTAGGGCTGCATGAGCTCTGCCGGCTGAGAGGAGCTACAGCTCTTTGAGGGAACCATTAATGCCAGCATGTACTGTGGTATACTGAAGCAGAGCATGATCCCCTCCCTTCAGAAACTGTGCCTCAGGGCAGTATTCCAACATGATAATGACACCAAACACAGCTCCAAGATGACCAAACACACCTCCAAGAGTAAAGGTGCTGAACTACTCAAGCATATCTCCAAAACTGAACCCTATTGAGCATCTGTTGGGTATCCTCAAATGGAAGGTGAAGGAGCGCAAGTCCTCTAACCTCCATCAGCTCCGTGATGTCATCATGGAGGAGTGGAAGAGGATTCCAGTGGCTGCAACCTGTGAAGCTCTAGTGAACTCCATGCCCAAGAGAGTTAAGGCAGTGCTGGAAAATATTGGTGGCCACACAAAATATTGACACTTTGGGCACAATTTGTCCATTTTATCTCAGGGCTGTACTGACTTTTGTTGCCAGCGGTTTAGATATTTATGGCACACTAAATTTACACTGTTATACAAGCTATACACTGACTACTTTACATTGTTTCAAAGCATCACATCTTCAGTGTTGTTCCATAAAAAGATATAATACAATATTCACAAAATTGTGAGGAGTGTACTCACTTTTGTGACATACTTTAGATTCGATATGTAAAATCATTTGACAGGTTCCCTTAAAAAAAAACCTGTCATGTGGTTTATGCTCCCTATCGGAGAGCAGGGTGTGATAGAGAAAAGCTGAGCTCTGTCATATGTAGGTTTATATGATTTGATGCTATATTTCTGACACTTTGCTCTGTATACACACTAATACATGGAAAGCTGTTAATCAGTGTATGTGGGTGGGGTAAGCAGGACTCTTAAGGAGTCTGGTCAGTATTTTATCTGCTTTTTTTACTCAGAAATCATATAAACCTACAAATCACAGAGCTTAGCTTCTCTCGATAATATCCTGCTCTTAGACAGGGTAACACAAACCATATGACAAGTTCCCTTTAATCGCAGTTGTCACATTTTTAGCCCCACTCCCAGACTTTGATGTGGGGAGCTTACCTGCAGTTAAAGGGATTGTCCACTTTGGACATTAGCTATTCATGATTGTGTCTGGTCATCTCTGTTCTGCCTGATCTAAGGAAACTCATTGTCATTGCTTTGTTACAGTGTATCTCAGTGCTCCTGCAGCTGATTGTGGCAGCTCTTTTTTCAAAGGGATCCAAGAAATAGAAGTGTGACCCCGAGCAGGGGCCCAAGCGACATTTTAGTAAAATAAATTTATTAGTCTGTTTAGGGATTCGTTCTTTCATAATTTTGATAAAGGGTGACCGAGGTATGAGTAAGGTTATTGTTCCTCCTCTTTGGCTTCTGATGATGGGTGCTCTTGCATTAGGGTCAGTAAGATTTAAGGAAATAACCTGAACTTTATATGGTAATGGTCCCCGATAATTACACCTCTCTATACTCTATTAAAGTAAATGCAAAAATATTCCTGTGAATCTAAGTAGCTGAAGAATCCACATTCAGAGCTGCATCTACATTTCCACTGCTCTTCTCTTCCATGATTGTGATGTACTGTGAAAGTTTAGGCAACCAAGTCACTAAAAGGTTTTTTAAAAAAACATGGCCGTATTTTTCCATCAATAGTACCACATTGGTTCACAGTTTGTGTTTGGTATTGCTGTACAGCCCTGTTCTCATCAATAGAAATAAGGTGTGATACAAGATACCACGCATGGATAGGTGTTGCACAGTGCCTCAACAGACCCAATAAATCACTTATCTGTGGGTATTTTCACATGAAGCATTTTTTTGGTTCATTTTTATGCGTTTTTTTTTTCCAGAAACGCACAGCATTTGCGTTTATATACATAAAATATAGACCAAAAACGATCCGTGTGAAAGCAACCCCAACTCTAAAGTTCACAAAACCAATGGTCTGTTTCCAACCACAAATTTAAAACCCAGATTTTCAGCTTTGTTGTGAAAAGAATAAAAGATTGAAATAATCGAATGTACAAAAGCACAGCAACTTTTCTTTTACATTTTATGCAGATTAAAACTGTGAACTGTTAATATTAAAATGACTCTGGTAGCAACTAGTTCATATAAAATATTCAGAATTTTTCAAACATTTCTATGAAGATTTTCTGGATGGGAGAAAGTTGCCTGAGCTGTGACTGCTCCCATATTTGTTCAATGTTTAATTTTCTTTTATTAAAACAACAACCATGAAGTGCGGGAACAATAATTACTGCTCTGAATCTCTCAACACCAGGAAAGGTTAACATGACGTGTAAGAATGCAACACTTTACCAGTGTTAAGGGCCGTGTATTTTTTCATAATCACAGGATACAACTTCAGTATTAATGACCACCTAAAAAAAAAAGGAAAAAATAAAAATCCGGGAAAAATATTTTTCAAAAATTTCAAAATTTTCCTTTTGTTACCAAAGTTGTTATAATGTATACATTAAAAACTGTTTTATTTTGGGTTTTATATGAGGCAAAATAAATTTTGGTTTTGTTGGGATCACGGGTTAAGGGGGTTTGGCAGCGGACAGGGTTTGATAGTTGTTAGTTGGGATAATATAGCACTACTAAAAAAGTGAAAAAGGGTGTTTTTTTTTTCCCCAAACTTTGGTCAGAAGGCGACTTTTCAGATTATAAACTGGGGCCTTTTTCAAGTTTTGAGAAAAAATACAAAGTGTGGGGTTTAAACATTGGTTGTTGTCACGAGCAGGAGTGGATCCTTTAAGTTACCCCGGAGTCGGGGAAAAAAAGGGCTATGGGGGGTTTTTGGGGGTTAAGAAGCTCCCTGGTCTTCACCCCCCCCCCCCAAAGGGGGCCCTTGGGCAAAATTTTGTGGGGGGGTTTCCTAGGTACCCCCCTGGGGGGAGCACTTATATATACAAAGGTCCCAGAGCATTAGCTCTGAGAAATCTGTGTGCTGTTACCTGGCCCTTTATATCAGAAAAGGTGGAAACCCAACAATCCCCCCCCCCCCCCAGGAGAGCACTCAGAGGCTGGAAACAAGTAATGGACAGGGAACTGAGCAACATCAGTGGAGACCAGGATGCCAGCCGAGGTAAGGAAACACATGGATGCGTCCGTGACTGCAAGTACCAACCGTGGTGAGAGACACGACATCTGTGTGATACGTTTGCATAAAGAACACTTTGTCCACTATTTTACTTTTTTGGGAAGTGCTGCTTTTTTTCCCTTTTTTTTACCTTTTTGGGAACCCCCTTTTACCAAGTTCTTATTGTTGTGTTGCAAAAATTTCACAAAATAGGGAAATCAAGTTGTATGCTCCACGCAATCGGCTTTAGTGTAACTTTGACCTTGGGGGTGCCCTTTTAAAAAAAGGGTTCAAAATTAAAATGGTCAAAAATTTAATAATTTTTTGACCCTTTAAATTTTTTTCCCAAGCCCTTGTAGTTAATAAAAGGAAAACCCCGGGGGAAAGGCTTCTTTTTTTCTTAAAAAAGGGGAGAACCAAAAGTCGGCTGCCCTTCCTTTAAAACCTTTTTTCCCCAAATTTTTCCCCCTTAACATGGGTGAAAATAGCCTAAAGTTTTGGGGAAAGGGGAAAAGGGGGTTTCGCTCTGCGTGGGGAACAGTTTTTACCCCTATAAAACCCTAGCCCGGGCAGTCATAGGGGAAATTTTGACAGCAAAAAACCCCTTGGGAAATCTTACAAAAAAGACATCCAAAAAGTTTTCTGTATTTTTTTCCAAGAAATTCCAGGAAGATGGGGAGACTTTTTGTTTTAGAAAGTGGTTTGCAAAACAAAAAAACGGGGTTTGATGTTAGGCCCAGGCAGGCATGTGACACCTTTCCCCTAAAAAAGTTCCCCTTGCCGATAATCCAATCAATCATCGAAGCAGAAAACCCAACCAAAATCCGGGGAGGGAATTTCCTCCGGGGGATAAAAAGGTGGAATTTAAAAAACTAGATAGGAAAAAGCGCTCCCAATTTAAGGGGCCCAAATATGCAGCAGAAAAAGGCCTTTGCGTACTGGAAAATGAATGGATACTGCAAATACTTCTCCATTGATGAAGGAGATATATAGAGGTTTTTTTGAGACGGGTCCCTAGCAGGAATCCCATTGGGGTCCCCTTTAAATGGGGGGGGGTTAAAGGGGGATGGGGTTTTTACGGGGGTTTTTCCCCAAAAAAAAACCAAAAGGCCAAAAAATTCCCATTTTGGGGGAGGACAAGGGAAAGGGAACTGGAATTAAAAACCCCAAAAAAAAGCTGGCAATAATTTATTTGGGAGAGGAATTTTTTTTCATCTAGGGTCGCCTCTCCCTCGAACCCTAGGCACTGGAGTTTCCTGCCAAACCAGGCAGTTCTTCAACAAGTGCTCCTTGCCACCACAGTAGAGACACAAATTGGGGTTACATTTTTCACATTGGGATTTTTTTTCATTTTAGCAAAGCCGCCCCAATTTCCCATAGACTTTGGTTTTTTCTGAGAAGGTCACTAGCGGGAAATTTACTTGGCCCACTAAGGAGAAAAATAATAAAGTTTCCAGAAGAGCCAGAATACCAAAGGTGGAGATTTTACGACAGGTAGGGAAGGTAAAAACCAAAAAATCGTGGCATAATTTTTCAAAAAATGGAGAGGAATTTTTTTTCATTGGGGCCCGCCTCCCCTAAAACCCTGGGGCACTGGGGGTTTCCCTCCCCAAACCCAAACCCAGTTCTTAAAAACAAGTGCCCCCTTCCCACAAAAATAGAACCCCAAATTGGGGTTACATCTTCACATTCGATCTTTTTCAGTTAGACAAAGCCTGTCCACCTGCATAGACTTTTCTAGCACGGAAACTGGTAGAGGCTGCAGGGGTCTTCGAAAGACAGCCCTACGTGGAAACAACAAGTCATGTTGTTGCCGAATCTCCTGCTGTTTCTTAGTGAAGTCGATATCGATCTGGGTCGTCAGTGTTATGAGGTCAGCTAGTTTAGAAGGTAGATCATGATCTGCCAGTTCATTCTTAATATGAACAGCAACAATGGTTTTATTGTTCCAGGCCACCTCAGAAGAAAGTGTACAGAACTGGATGACGTACTGTCCCATAGTTGAGTCACCTTGTCGTAGTTGGAGGAGGGCAGAAGCAGCAAAGGAGGCATAACAAGTTCCTAAAAGACCTTGCAGATGGTGGACAGAAATTCCTAGAGATAAGACATTAGTGGCTCCCCTCATTACTAGAGGAGAGTAGCCCAAACAAGTGCTTAACCAGAGAACAGGAAAATGCTAAACATGATCTTGGCTCTACCCATAGTGAACTGGTGCACCAGGACCTCAAAATGGATGGTACACTGGTTTGGGGACCCCTGGAGGTCTTGGGATTAACATTGTAGCGCGGTGGCAATTAACGATGCCCACTTGGGTGGCCACAGCACCTGGATTTGGCGTAGCGACTGGTGGATGTCTTGATGGGCTATTTCAGCAGCTAAATCTTGCATTTTGAGCAGGGGCACATCAGTGGGATCCATGGCCCCATTGTACTGTCAGGAGAATGAGTAAACCTCAAAATCATGACTTTGGACGTAAGGCTATGCCAAGGAGCAGAGTCTTTACCCATCATTAACCCTCGCTAGAGGGCTTGGACTCCACTGCAGTGATCTCTCTGGTCACTCTCCTCAACATGGTCACAGCTGGCTTGCAAGCATGATACAGAGGGGTCATGCAGAGACCTGGTCAGGTCACTTTCTAGAAGGTCAGGGCAGGCAGAGTTCAATCATAGTTGGGACAGGAATAGCCAAGGGTCAGAACTAGGAATTATTTACAGAAACGCTCTCAAACAATAGCAATACAACACCAACATTCTGGCATTGAGGAGTGGTGGAGGAGCACTTATGCATACAAAAGTCCCAGAGCTAATGCTGGGGGGTGTATGCTGGCCCTTTAAAACAGGGCAGGTGCAGGTGTTCACTCCCTAGAGAGCACTTGGAGGCAGGAAGCAAGCAGGAGGAATGGACAGGTAGCTAAGCACATGAACAGAGACTACAGGCTGTGGTAAGGAACTACACAGACACGCCCACGCCTGCAAACACCATACAGCAATACAGCTGTGACACCTGTCTGATATGTTGAAGTAAAGAACACTTTTTTGGGGGTAAGTGTTTTTTTTCCTATTTTACTTGCTCTGGGAGCCTCTACCAAGGTCTTATTTTTGTGCTTGCACCCAATAATCTTTTGATACCAAGAGCGACATATATAGAGAGGTCAGTTTTAATGTTCTGATGTTAAAAGTGATTAGTCTGCCTAATTTCCTGATGTATGGTGCGTCGAACGAACATGTTTGGCAGATTATGCACCAGACTCCACGAAATGTAATGCGCCTAACATGTGGGGGTGTTCTGGGGTTGTTGCACCCCACTCGTAATATTAGACAAATTTATGAATGTGTCTGAGCAAAGCTAGGTTGCTGCTTGAACAGGCAGACCTATTTCAATGTGGAAGCGGAGCTAGATTTGCTGTTAGGGAAAAAAATTTCCAATATTTCTCAACTTAGAACAGTACAATAATACAAAGTAATTTATGATAATTATAAAACTATATATAATTAAATTATATAAATTTAATAATAAATTATATAAAATTAATATAAAATTATAGAATATCTTGAAAAAATATGTTCCGGCTATTGCTGTATGTCAAACCAACGTTTGTCAAATGCACGCTACTAATGCATGTTTGGCGCATTACTAATGTGCCAACGTTTCTTAATGCGCCAAACACACAGGCGAAGCGTGTCGAGCTTTAGATGTCATTTATGAGCGCACAAAAACACTTTCATCATTCAGGTGCATTATACACCGAAAAATAGACGTGAAAATACACTTTGACGCGCCTTCTTTCATACATGTCTCCCGAATTGCTGCTTGATTTCTGTTTTCTTTTTAGATAGATGTAGATAGAAAGATACATACACACATAACTCTGCATTTGCATTGTTAATTAGTGACAAATTAACGGAGATGGATATAAAAATCTAGCAATGTAGCGTGGTGGGTACAGCTGTGATAAGTTCAGTTTAGATTTGCTTGCACTTTCTAAATCAGTTCATTTCGTGATCACTAAAAGCCCCGCTAGGTGGCTTGTCACGTCTCTTCACAACAGGGGGCTAATAAGAGTGCAGACTGACAGATCCACAACTCTCCTTCACCCCCTGTGGCTCAGCGACAAGGGTGGAGAAACAGAAAATACAATTATTTAACTGCCTCTACAATGTGAAGCTTATGAAGTGATGTTCTGCATCTTCAGCCTCACTCAATCCCCGCCGCATTACCATGCTCCTAATCACCAGCATTGCATGCTGCATGTAAAATAGTCACAAATCTTAATACCTGCCCACTGGAATCTAACGTATGGGCAAAATTGTCAGTGTATCCTAGTCCTGTTATGACTAGTGTCACTTTGTCATTGTCCTGTCATCCTAAGTGTTAATGTGTGATTGACCCATCACTCCAAGTGACAGTCTGTCACTGCCTTATTCCACAAGTGTCAGTGTGTCATTGTCCCTTCTCCTGTGTTACTATGTCACGGTCCCATCACCCCAAGTATTAGTGTATCATTGTCCCATCATCCCAAGTGTCAGTGTGTCATTGTCCCATCACCCCAAATATCAGTGTGCCATTAACCCATTACCCCAAGAGTCAGTTCGTCATTGTTCTGTTCCCCACTTATTATCGTGTCATTGTCTCTTGTCCTGAGTGTCAGTGTATTATTGTGCATTCACTTAAGTATCAGTGTTTCACTCTTTCATCATCCCAAGTCAAGTATCAGTGTGTAATTTGTACTGTCACCGTAAGGGTATGTTCACATGGCGTGTTGAGTCCGTGTTTACTATGTTTTGGGTTTGCGTGTTTGGTCCGTGTTTCGGACCCTAAAGGGGAAAAAAAGATTAAAAAATGTGCCGTGTGATTTACATTGTTTTCGATGTAAAACACGCATTGGCGATCAGACGAGTGATCAACGATGCGTATTTAATAGCATCTTTCTGATGCGTCTTTCGGATTCGTTTAAAGAATTGACATGTCAATTATTGATCCGAAAGACGCAGCAGGCGCCCTATTTAAAACTATAGGGTGCGATCCAGAATGCATCCAAACATGCACCTGCGCGTTGGATGCGTTTTGGAGCCCACTGACGCAGCACTTTTTGAACCGATTTTCGGATCCAAAATCGTATCCAAAACACTGTGTGAACATACCCTAAGTGTATCATTGACCTTTACCCCAAGTGTTAGTGTTTCCTTATCCTGTACAAGCCAAAAAGAATGTATGAACAGGCGCACTCCAAACTTTGGCGAAATGCCCCAAAAAGAATTTTTTAAAGTTCTCCTCTTCTTTTCTCTCTCTCTCTCCTCTCTCTTCCTCCCCCCCCCCCCCCCCCCCCCCCCCGAGCGCTTTTGGACAAGTGCCAAAAGCGGACTCCATTATCTCTATGGGTTTTTGGTAAAACGAAATAAGAATTGACATGTCAATTCTTAAAGGGTGCGAAAAGCGCAGGGGAAAAGAGCTCAAAAAAGGCATCGCTGACCCCCGGGGAACAGCGTGCGCTTTTCCTTTTAACTTAAGTTAATCACATGACAATTTTAGTTTCCGTTTGGGATCCTTTTTAAAAACGGATCCAAAAACGGTATAAAAACCCCGTGTGAACACCCCCTTAGAATGACACATTTATGATTCTTTGCGCCAAATCTGGGCGCAAACGGGCCCGGACGGGGAAAAAAATCAGCCCGGGCAAAAAGCCTTCAACCCCAATAAAATATCCGTTTAAAAAAAATGCCCCTTGACCCGCACTTCGCCATTTTCTAAAAAAAACTACCCTATAAAGCTGCTTTCACACGGAGCTTTTTGGTGCATTTTGTTTTTTTTTTTGGGGCTTTTTTGGCAGAAACCAGGAGTTAATTTCTGTACTTTTCCCAAAAAAGCAAAAAAATGACCAAACCGCTCCTGTGAGAGCCCCTAACACAAGAAAAAAAAGAAACATGGTGCGGGAAAAACCTCTCATCACAGAGTCGGTGTGCACTTGCTTTACAATCAGGGGCAAACCCACACTGCATACATAAGCACCAACATAACCTACAACCCACCATCAATCCCGTAGTCGGTCCCACACATGAATACAGCATTGAGCAAAAAGAAGTAAAATGCCCCCCACGCGGGACTCACAGGAGCTATCTCTGTGGGAGTTGTTCTCTTCTCCTTTTCTTCTCCTTTTGGGCCCAAACCTCCTTGTCTTCCCTGATGAGTTTTCCCTTAATTTTTTTTCTTGTCCCCGTACAGATGCGTGTCCTCTTTAGTGGTCACTACTCGTCCCTGGAATTTACAACAAATACATCTTAGGGTCCCCCCTTTTCCAGCACTTTCCCAAACAATTCCCCAAAAAAGCATTGTTTTACCTAAAATTGAAATTAAAAAATTGATAAGGGCAGTAAATAGGGGACCCCATTGGGGAGGTAAACAGGGCCCTTTCCCCCTTAATTTGAGGTAGCTGGGCTGCCCCCTAACTAGCCCGGGAGCTGGGGTTGCCCCCGTAACTAGCAGGTAGTGGGGGGCCCCCAGTAACTAACCAGGTAGCTGGGGGTCCCCAACTAGCAGGTAAGGGGGCTGCCCCTAGAACTAGCCAGGTAGCGGGCTGCCCCAAATACCGGTAGTGGGGCGCCCCCCTAATTAGCCAGTTAGCTAGGGCTGCCCCCCTAACAAGCCAGTTAGCTGGGGGTGCCCCAGTAATTAGCCAGGTAGGGCCAGTAATTACAGGTGGGCCATGGGCATAATTAGGGGCCTTATGTAGGAAGCAGGGCCCAGTATTCAGGCGGACCAGAAAAAGGCAGGGAGGGCCCTAGTACCCAGGGGGCCAGTATATAAGCAGGGAGGGCCCCTTATAGGGGGCAGGGCCGTTATAGGAAAGGCAGGGGCAGCATATAGGTGGCGGGCCGTTATAAGTAAGCGGGCGATTGCAGACAGGGCCCCTATGGTAGGCAGGGGGGTTTTAGGCAGGCAGGGGTATATAGCCGGCAGGGCAGTATAAACCAAGCAGGGCAGTTTGGGCAGTATAAACCACAGGGCAGTTTGGGGCATATATAACCAGGCAGGGTTTGGGGCGGAAAATTTGCCAGGCAGGGCAGTATGGGCAGTTTAGCCCGGCGGGCAGTATGGGGGGGAGTATATCAGGCAGGGCAGTTATAGCAGGCAGGGCAAATAGGGGGGAGTAATAGCCCGGGGGGCGCATGGGGCAGTATATAACCAGGGAGGGCAGTATGGGGCAGTTTGCCGCGGGGCGTTATGCCGGGAGGGCAGTATGGGGCAGTAAATTTTCAAGCAGGGGTATGGGGGGTAAAAGCCAGGGGGGGAGTTATACCAGGCAGGCAGTTGGGGGGAGTATTGCCAGGCAGGGCAGTATATACCCGGCATGGGAGTTGGGCCCCTTTAGCCCCGGCAGGGGAAGGATGGGGCAGTATATAGCCAGGCAGGGCAGTATATGCCAGGCAGGGCAGTATGGGGCAGTATATAGGTATGCAGGCAGGGCAGTATGGGGCAGTATATAACCAGGCAGGGCAGTATGGGGCAGTATATAGCCAGGCGGGGCAGTATATAGCCAGGCAGGGCAGTATGGGGCAGTATATAGCCAGGGGGGGCAGTATATAGCCAGGCAGGGCAGTGTGGGGCAGTATATAGCCAGGCAGGGCAGTATGGGGCAGTATATAGCCAGGCAGGGCAGTATGGGGCAGTATATAGCCAGGCAGGGCAGTATGGGGCAGTATATAGGTATGCAGGCAGGGCAGTATATAGCCAGGCAGGGCAGTATGGGGCAGTATATAGGTATGCAGGCAGGGCTAGTAGTTTAAAAAAAATAATAAAACCAATACTTACCTGAAGTCTTCTCTCGGTCCGGAGCGCCGACGGCAGCAGAGCGCGGGACGCGGAGTAGGCGCGCGATAATGTCATCACATCGCGCACCTGCCCCGCTGCCTCCTGGGAGCTGAACAGATGGGATCAGTAGATCCCAGCTGTTCAGCCTCGGCCGCTGCTTGCACCACGCGGTGCAGGCGGCGGCCGTGATGGCTGCATGGCTGGGTCGGTGACGAAGGAGGAGGAAACACTGGCCCCCTCGGCGGGCACTCCGAGCCGACACTGCGGCCCGGACCCCAGCGGCCCGGACCCCAGCGGCCCGCCGGGCAAATGCCCGGTTTGCCCTATGGGCAGTCCGGGCCTGGCGCAGAACAGACTTGTTGTATCGGCACTAGACTGTGCCTGTATGTATGACCTGCAGAAGAACAGGTTCATACATTCTGGCGAATTCTACATTGCTTTAAAGCAATTTAGAACTGGCCTGTCAGCGCCAACATTCACACATGTCGCCCCAGGTGTCAGTGTTATTGTGGCAGGATGTAATTTTTCTGCACCCCAAGTGTCAGCAAGTTTTGTCCCATCACCTTAATTGTCTGTGTGTCCCAGTTCTCTTACCCAGGTCTCATTTTGCCATTCTTCATACAAGCGGAAGAAGGTATCTACCAAGACATGATTTGAATAAAAAATCTAAACTTCTTTATTTAGGCAAATCCATTAAAACACCAGGGGCACAAAATGAGACAAACAAACAACACCTATGTGTTTTGAACTGCAGAGTTCTTAGTTATGCAATGACAAGCAATGACTAAGAATAACCTACAGAATATTCGTATGTGCTTGACCTAGGATTTAGGTGAGCTGGCTTAAATAGTTTTTGTGGCTCATTTTGCCATTGCCGTGTACCCAAAATATTCATGGGAATTGTTTAGTGACTGTGCCAATGTGCCATTGATGAAGAACGTAGTATGAGAGTAGTAATAATAAAAGTAATTGGCGCCAGTAGTAGGGATAAAAATGTACCACTAGGATGTTATGCTTCACGTCACCAAGTCCATGTAGATAGAAATGTCTTTATTTTAATCATTTGTATGAGAAAAAGGTTGATGAACAGTCTTGATGCTGGAGCCATTAAACTTTTGGCTCTACTATTGGTATTTTTAGTCTGTATTTTCCTCTCTGCAGCATTATTTTTAGAACTAACTGCAAGAATTTTACAATAAAATTTCTAGCGCAAACTCCAATTACCCATAAACATAGCTGCAGAGGCATTTTAATTGCACCTCTCCTATCCTGAAATGTAAATGAATCGTTAGATTTCCTGGTCATCAGGATATAGCAACACCACAATTACCTATATATAGAATTTCTAATTACAGCCTCGCAACAACCTCATTAGCCAATTACAAGTGCCAGCAGCCAATTAAACTATCAATCACAAAGTCGTTTGTGACAAGTCTAACAAGCTGACAGATAACAATATACAATCATCTGAAGTTACACAGGACATGCTGTAAGAACATCTCACTTGTTGTGTCCTGCATTACATGACTGCATTTCGGGATGATGAAGCTATTATTGGGTGTGAAGCTAAGACTTAAAAGGGTAAACATTTGTAGAGGCGCCACAGGCCATTTTATGTATGGTGTTGAGTTGTATGGGTGGGTGAAGGGACATCAGTTTGGCAACTATGTTGGCTCATACATAGATGTAGCAGAACTAAACAGAACGGATATTGCACCGTGATATTACGGCACAGAGTGTTATCTTACCTTTCTCAATGCTTTTCAATGGCCTTTGTTTACAGATCAGAGCAAATAACACGAAAAGCCGTGATATCACGATTAGTGTTGAGCGATTTTTATCGACAAAGTTGAAATCGGCAAGGTTTTTTATGGTGATCGAAATTTCCAGATCACGCGATAAAATTAGGTTAAAATCTGTGCATCATCTATTAAAATCGCGCCTTTTTCGGCGGGTTCCTTTTAATTTTGGCGGCCAGCAAATCAGATTACAGAATAGAGCAGGTGAGATGTTGTGGTGGGGACGTCATGACTGGGGATGTGTATGGTTTTCGATTGGCTGGAAAAATCACATGACCTCCCTTTTACATAGAACAGCGTTTCCTGTTTTCAGCCTCAGTGTCTCTCAGCGTCTCATAGGGGTAGGACCTGCGCTCTGCCTGTGGCCAAACACTCAGCGAAATTAGTCTATTTCTGCACAGAGAAACCTCTACAAATTAGCTGTGATCCTTCCAATTTAGTTAGATTAGAGATTTGAACATTTTTATGTAGTTAGCTAAGAATTTAAAAGCAGCATCTACCGCTGTAAATCCACGGCGGTGGGCGCGGGGGGGGGGGCCCCCGCGGGCGAACACAGACAAGCTCTGTCTTAAAGAACACTGATAAAGTTCACCAAGACTTAGTGTAGACATTGTGGGGAAATATCTTTATTTAAAATTTGGCTTTTGAAATATTCCTGGATATTGGGCAGCTGAATAATTGGATGCACATCATTTCTAGTAACTGCAGTTCTTTGTAGCTGCAAAACTCCCTTTTTTGTATATTCGTGGTGTTATTTTAATTTTACCATTCATTACTTTGTATATATTTGCAGTTAAATTACAATCCAGCAATCTTGTAGTCAGCACAGGGGTTTTTTGTTGCCCAAAAAAACCGTGATCGTACAAAAACATCACAGTTACGTGTTTTTTGAAATTTTGCGCACCCAGCATTGTTCATTGACGCAGCATCTACGTAAATCTTAAAACAGCAAAATTTTATATTCACCACAGTGAATTGAAAGGGCAAAAAATACCGTTTTTTTATGCCAAAACCATAACAGTTACGTGTTTTTTGACTTTTGCGCAACCAGCTTGTTCATTAACGCAGCATCTACGTAAATCTTAAAACAGCAATTCTATTGTCACCACAGGGGAAATTTAAAGGTGCAAAAAATTAAACCCTTTATTATACCAAAACTAACAGTTACGTGTTTTTTGACTTTTTCACACCCAGCATTGTTCATTGACGCAGCATCCACGTAAATCTTAAAACAGCAATTCTATAGTCCCACAGGTGGGAAATTTAAAGGTGCAAATAATACCGTGTTTTTTACGAAAAAAATAACAGATACGTGTTTTTTGACTTTTGCGCACCCAGCTTTTTTCATTGACGCAGCTTCCACGTAAATCTTAAAACACAATTCTATAGTCACCACAGGTGAATTGGGAAAAGGGGCAAAAAATACCGTGTATTATACGAAAACATAACAGATACAGACATAAAAGACTCCTTTTCCCGGCACTTTTTAATCTGGGGGTCAACAGGTTTTTAATGGTCATACTGCGGTCCAGGACAGGTATAGTCAATGTCCAGTGAAACTAAAATGGTGGTTGAAAGACTCCTTTTTTTGCGGCACTTTTTAAATCTGGGGGTCATGCAGGTTTGGGGCTCATGCTGCGTTCCAGGACAGGATATTCAATGTCCAGTTAAAGTAACATGATGGTTCAAATCATACTGCCTTCTGGCACTTTTTAATTTGTGGGTGATGCAGGTTTAAGGATCAGGCTGTTGTACAAGACAGGGATAGTGAATGGTCTGTGACTTTTATAACCTAAGTGTGCTGCCTAAGATGTAGCACGTATCCATTTGACTGTTGTGGATGTTAATTTCAGCTTCTCCAGCCTGTTTGGGTGTAATAATGAAGGTGTTGTTGCTCTCCCATAGACTTTAATGGTAATCGCTCATAATCGATGCTCACTATCGAAAAACCTTATCGATAGCGGCCGACTATCGACTATCGATCGTTCTCGATAGCCAACGCAATCGCTCAACACTAATCACGATCAAGCTGTACTCTGCCACCAAAATCTTTGTGTTGCAGCAGCAAACTACCAGAAAATATGTCAAAAGACTGAGTGCACGCCTAAATGACCAGGATCAAGGTCAAAATAAGTCATACAAAAATTCAAAAAGGCAGCACTTCAGAAAAACGTGACTTTATTAGCCCAGCAGCAGCTGTTGGGCTAATAAAGTCACGGTTTTCTGAAGTGCTGTCTTTTTGAATTTTTGTACTCTGCTACAACTGTATGGCTACAATATGTCAAGTCTCTCTCTTTGTACCCTAAAACTTTTTGGTGGATAGGGTGCAAACCAGCAACTAATCTCTACCAACAAGATGTTTAACTAAACTCAACTGACACTTCTTTGCTGCAAGGAATTGCCTAGAGGAAATATGTTTTCTGAAGTGGCAATCTTTTATGACTGCAGTGGGTCATCAGGAAATCTGCAGATCATCCTTGCCCTTTCTCCATCTCCTCAAGTTTAGAAGAAGGGGGGGGGCAGTTCATTTTTTTCCCTTAGTTGTCAATAAAGGTATTAGGAAAACCTGGCAAGTTCCAGACAACTCTAGCCACCCACTGTGCTACTCAAGTTGTGTAGCTACCGTGTTTCCCCGAAAATAAGACAGTGTCTTATGTTAATTTCTGCTCCTAAAGACGAGGTAAGACTTCTTTTTAGGGGATGTTTTATATTTTTATGAAAAATAATTCACATTTATTGTTGAACAAAACATTAACATGTATTAATATACTGTAGTGATTTCACCAGAAACATCAGCATAAGCAGCCAAACTCTGAATTGCATAAAAAAATGCACTATGTCTTATTTTCGGGGATGTATTATTTTTGGGGAAACAGGGTAAATGGAAGTAAATTGGCATGTACAAAGTTTTCAGCTGGGCAGGAGGAATTATGTGAACCATACAATATTTCTGTAAATTCTCTTCTAAAAAACAGAGCACCAGAAGGAGAATGGAGTCGTTGCACCAGTGGAAGACCCATTCTTTGGCACCTTCACAAATTAGGTGAACAGGGATATCATTACATTTGTGTGCTACCTGATAACTAAAAGACTATTAAAAGGATAGCAACAGTCTGTATCTCAAGGATACTCAAAGCAGCTCCCTACCTCCCTATAAGATTGCATGGAAGGGAATGAGCTATTGATTGATGTCAGGGTGCATTCCCACAATGCAGTGCCTACAAGTGGTGGCAAATAGTCGCATGACTTTGCCAGTAGAACTGCAGTGTTACTGATAAAGTTGTATTGGCTACCACATGTGGGCATAGAATTAGCTACATGTAATAGCTGCAACAAGGTAATGTACTCTAAGAGAATGAGCTACTGATTTTCATAGCTTAAATTTACTAGTGGACTGTTAGAGCAACAAAATAGAGATGCTACATGTTGAGATGGTCAAGAGCAAGAGGTCCATTGAATGTTTTTTCTGCAGGGGCCCTTTGATGTCCATCAGTAAGGAGTTACATAGCTGAACCATCCTCCCCTCAAAAACATTGAGAGGAGGAGATTGGACATTGGGCAAGAGATTTTAGGCAATTTCCCCTCCCTCTTGTGGGTCTTCTTATATGGATTTTATTCAAAATAGAACCTCTTGCATATGCTCAAGGGGGCAATACAGTGTGATGCTCTTTTTTCTTAAAGGCAGAAGGTGAGAATATAGAGAGTAGAGTATATAAACTTGGCTATTGAGAATGTGAATATAAAGGGGTACATTGTGTAATCCTGGCTATTGAGGATGTGAATGTAGAGGGGTACATTGTGCAATCCTGGCTATTGAGGATGTGAATATAGAGGGATACATTATGTAATCCCAGCTATTAATGGTGTGAACATAGAAGGGTACACTAAATAATCCTACCTATTGAAAGTGTAGTTAGAGAGGAGTACATTGCATAATCGCAGCTATTTAATTTGGGAATATAATGGGGTATATTATATAAACCCAGCTGTTTAAGGTATAAACATAGATGGGTGCCATGTATAATCCTAGCTATTGACGTTGTTAATATAGACGGGTATGTTACATAATCCAAAATATTAACAATGTAAAAATATACATGGGTACTGTTTCATCTTCGACCAAAGAGTAAACCCTCTAAACTGCAATTTAATTAACACTGACTAAACTGAGATGTGGAATCTAAGAAAACAATTAGCATCTACAAACAAGATTGTACTGATCGCTATATACAACATTAAAACAAATACCCATAAAGCATGCAGCCCAAAAAAATATACAAACCATGTAAAAATTACTGTAATCTTTATTAATTCACTATAAAAAAGACCTAAACCCACATAAAACTGAATTATAAAACAAACACTAAGATGGTGATGAGGGCAGGAGGACTGAATACATAAGGATTTATAGCAAACGGGATTTTTCAATTATGTTAATGTCCAGAGTAAAAAGCCATGATCACCTAAGTGGGGAAAAGGTAAATTTTTGTACAGAGATGTGGACTTTGCTCAGGTCATTGGTCCCCAGATAACTCAAGGATTGGCAAATTTTTGACAGTGTAAATGAACATAGTCAGGACCAAGTCAAGATCAGGAACAGAATGTGAAAAATTGCTATAGCAACAGACAAACAGAACCGTAAAAGAAGCCACCTTAACATGTAGTGTCTAAAAGCAGAAGTTCACTGTAAATAGACTGCCAACATCTTCTTCCTGCAACCTGATGGAGTCCAGAAAGTGCAGCCACAGAAAAAAAGAGGTAGGAGTGACCAGTTACTTAGAAACTGCATGTCTACTTTGGCCAGGACCTGGATTGCCTGTTGAGATGGAGTTCTGGAATAGATGAGAAACTGAGCATAAATATCCTCCTTAAAAATCCACCTTACAGTTTGCTGAAGAGTCTTATAAAGAAGTAGGAAGCACCTTGGATATAGAAGAAAATGTTTTTAACCAGAGGGCAAAAAAAAAGATATGGAAATAAGTGGAAATATGAAGAATTGGTGGCAGTTTTAGACAGAATGAAAGTAAACAGGTCATGTTCCTAGAAAGGAACAATGTAGCGTGATGCAAGTTTATTGTCTGTGCTTTTGGATAGATATTCCTAGAGGAAAGCCACACTTAATTTTCATGAGAAATGTATCTGCATTTTTCTTTGCTTTAGAGCAGGCATCCTCAAACTGCGGCCCTCCAGCTGTTTGGAAACTACAACTCCCATCATGCCCACTGTTATACATTATATAAATGCATGATGGGAGTTCTAGTTTCCCAACAGCTGGGGGGCCGCAGTTTGAGGATGCCTGCTTTAGAGACCAACATTTTTGGACCTCAGTCCAGATGGTGTTAATATATCTTATTACATTGCACCTACAACAGCCACCTGAGACCAAGAAGGGATGGCAAAAGGAATATCTGGCCATTTAACATCATCTACGGAAGCTTACCAATAGGCTCAAATGCAAGATTGATATGCCTAGGGCAGTAAACTGGGCCAGTTATCTAGGTGAGCATTAATGGTAGTTTGAGATACTCTGTAGGTGGTATGCAAAGGAAAAATTCAAGGAAATGTTCAAAACTTCACACATGAACCTAAAATTTAGAGACAAGCTATGCAACACAGTTTGAAACAATGCAAGTTGCAAGGCCATGGGAACAATCAATCTCTTCAAAGTTAACTGAGGAGCAGAAGACATTTCTGGCAAGGGAATTAAACCGGCCATCTTAGACAAAGAAGTGTCAGCCCAAATTTATTTTCCACAGGATGGTAGATGAGGACAAATCCAGAAGAAGAAGAGAAGAGAGATCCTGGGCTTGGTATGGATTCAATCTGGATTTTTGTGGTCAGTAAACATGATTACTGAAAACTAAGACTATAAGAGATGGTGACATTCCTCCAAGGCAAGCTTCACTGCCAGATACTCATGATAACCACTGGAAAAATTATTCTCATTAAGACAAACATTTTTTGAGAAGCCACAAAGATGATTTTTCTGTTTTTAGATTGTTGAAGAAGCATTGCACCGACACGAACAATAGAGCTATCCTTCCTCCAGAAAGAATTATCTGCTTGGATCCAGGTGTTGGAGAAGACCAGCATTAACTAAGATGTTCAAGAGCCTGCACAGTAGTATTAGCCAAATGTTAGATGTTTGCTTCTTCCCAGATAAGAGCACTGATAGGTGCTACCACCTTAGAAAAGTTCCAGATGAACTATAATTAGATATTAAAAATGTTTGGCGGGTCTTAAAGGTGTATTCCCATCTCATAGATTTCTGGCATATCCAAAGAATTTGCTGTAAATGTCTAATAGGTGTGGGACCCTGTTCTGGGTCCAGCACCAGTTGCCAGAACCAGTGTTCCCTTACACATATTCTCCTAAATAAAGTAAATAGAGAAGTAACCACACATGCATTGCTCTCACTGTTCTCTTCTATGGGAGATCCAAGTATAGCCAAGTAAAAACAAGTTATATGCAATATTCTGGCTATTGAAAAGGTTGATAAAATTTTCACACCACCTGAATCCACATAGGCTTGACAAGATTCATGAAGCAATCTGAAATTAAAAATAACAGGTATTATAAATTTGTCACTGGAGCAATAAAAACTTATGTCCAAGGACCACACTCACCAAGTCCTAAAAGTTTTCCAACTGAGAGTCATTAAGGATGTAAACTTAAATGCTATTTTGTTATATTAGGACTGTCACCAGTGGCTGACTCTATAGCTACATGCAAGTAGCATGAAAGTATCTGGCTGCTGCATATTCTATCTACACTGCAGTAGAAAGGTGGCTGAGTTTGTGTTCAGCCATGTCTTAACTACAGTAGATGGAGAATTCAGTGATTGAGAATTTGTGAACATGGGTGAGAAGATTCCCGTTCTCCTAAAAGTTGAGGATCTCGTGGAGGCCAGGAAGTCTGTAAGAGGAATGGGGCTAAGACATAGAAGACACAAGGTGTGGGGTGTTCTGTGGAGGTAGAGAGAAAGAAGATGCCATTACTCTGTGAAGTAGTTCTGTTAAGGAAAGAAGAGACAGTAGCAGGTGGCAGAGTCTCCATAGAGGGTTGCAGAGAGGGGGGCAATCCAAAGGTGCCAGGAGCTCTGTGGGAGAGAGATAGAAGCAAATTCCGCTTTAGAGAGTGGGTCACAGAAGGTGGTAGAAGTACGGTAGAGGGCAAGAGAGTGCTGGGGCTCCATTAGCAGGAGAGATTTAGAAGATGCCAGGAGCTCTTTGAGTGGAAGAAGGGACATGGATGACAAAAACACAGCAGGAGGGCACATGGAAAGGCATGGCTTCTTTTGTTGGGGCACTTAATAAAGGGTAACAGTAGGTGGTATGCATACTATGAAGGACAGTTAAAAAGGGCAGCTGAAGGTGGTTGGTGCTCTGTGGGTGAACAGAGTGTATGGGAACACAGGGCAAAGACAATGGTAGGAGGTCTTTGATGGGGCATGGAAGGTTGTATGTCAGTGTCGTAGAATGTGTATGGTCTGAACTCACCATAATTGTAGCTTTTTGGAGCCAGTTGTTCAAGTAATGAAGCATGAGGTCACAGCCCAAAGTTCATCCAAGATAGAGAGAGAGGCAGAGCCAGCACTAGGCAGCTCTTTTAATGCTGCTTCATGTGACATTGATGTTATTGCTACTGGTCGTAGAGCTCAAGGCTGCCTGCTGGTTCCCTTATAAGACATTCATATCTTATTAAGGGCCTGGGGGACATGTGATCCATGACAAGGAAGCCTGGTGCTAAAACATATTGGTTGCTTCTTTTTAACCCCTTAAGGATGTAGCTATTTGGCTTTTTTTTGCTTTTTTTATCACTGTGTTCCAAGAGGCGTAACATTTACTTTTTTTTTTTGTTGACCTAGCCATTTGGGGGCTTGTTTTTTGTGGGAAGAGATGTATGCAGCATTTTGGGAACATATAATTGGGGAACAAAAAATAAAAACTAGTAATTTTGCAAATGTTTTATACTTTATGTTTTGGATCCAGTTTACATGGCATTCACTGTGTCGTATAAGTGACATGTTATCTTTATTCTAAGTGACAATTCAATCACAGTGATGCCAAATTTGTATAGATTTTTTTATGTTTTACTTTAATATATACTATATATGTTTTACATTGTGGCCCACGGCAAGAAACGTCAATGCATGGATCTACAACCCTAATGTCTAAGGTCCTGTTCACACGGCGGATTTGGGTGTGGGTTTGGCCGTGGGTTTCAGCGCGGTTGCCGCTTCGCAGTCGCGGCACAGTTGGGGCGTGGTTTGGGGCGCGGTTTGCAACCATACGAATTAAGAGGCAGAACCCAAACTCGCGCCCCACCCGTTCCCCAACCGCGCCGAAAAGCATGGTGAACCCCGCGCAGACACCGCGCCGAAGACTCGCTGTCGAGAATTGACAGGAGACTTCGCACACACGTGCGGCAAGGCCGCAGCACCAAAGTCGCGGCCAAACCCGCGGCGTGTGAATAGTAACGCGGTTTCTCATAGGAAACCATGTTATGAACTGGGGCGCAATTTGGACGAGATTTTGGCCGCGGCAACCGCGCTGAAACACGCAGCCAAACCCGCGGCCAAACGCACCGTGTGAACAGGACCTAACAGTGTTATCTAGAATGCCCTGACACTGTAAGGCCTCGTTCACACGGCTTATTTCAGAACGTATTCCAACGGATTTCCGATGTAAATACGTTCTGAAATCAGTTGAAAATCAGTTGCAAATAAGTGCCACTAAGTGTGGCACGTATTTGTAACTGATTTCCCGACGTATTCACCATCTAGGCCTCGTTCACACGGCTTATTTAGCCGCGTATTTGCCGTCGGATTGGCGATCGTCAAGCCGGCGGCAAATGAGTCAGAAACAAGTCACAGCCTATTTTCTTTTTATTTCAATAGAAAATACGGCTCGTCGTTCAGCACGACGCGTAGTTTCCGTTCCGGATTGCCGCCGCGGATTGACGACGCAATCCGGACGGAAAAACAATGTGCATGTCAATATTTACGGAGGGAAATTCACCACCTACAATGATTGTAGATGGTGAATCCGTCGGGAAATCAGTTACAAATACGTGCCACACTTAGTGGCACTTATTTGCAACTGATTTTCAACTGATTTCAGAACGTATTTACATCGGAAATCTGTTGTAAATACGTTCTGAAATAAGCCGTGTGAACGAGGCCCTACAATCATTGTAGGTGGTGAATCCGTCCGGAAATAATTGACATGTGAATTGTTTTTCCGTCCGGATTGCCGTCGTCAATCCGCGGCGGCAATCCGAACGGAAACTACGCGTCGTGTGAACACGAGCCGTATTTTCTATTGAAATCAATAGAAAATAGGCTGTGACTTATTTGGACGGATTTGCCGACGGATTGACGATCGTCAATCCGTCGGCAAATACGCAGCGAAATAAGCCGTGTGAACGAGGCCTTAGGATCTTGTATGTGACGTGGTTGCCACTCACAGGAGTCTAGGCCGCACATGCTCAGAAGTGATGGGACAGGCAGCTCTGCAAACAAGGAGAGTTGCCCACTGTATGGACAAGGAGAAGAGCTCACTGGGGATCTGCTCAGTATGGCAGAGAGTCAGTTCAACCTGTCACAGAGCATTAGTGGCTCTGGATGAGCTCTTTATGGCAGTAATGCAAGAGTGAACTACTATAAGCGGCTTGTGTAGGGAAGGATGGGTGCAAGAGACCCTCTTGGCTCAAGGTCTTGACAGTAGATTCACTGGCTTCCTGGTGAATCAGCCTGAACCTGAATATCACCTTTCATTTTAAAGGATAGTTAGAAATGAACACAAATTCTTTGCCTAGTAAATAATGAGGCAAACTTTCTGTCTCATTTGATGTCTAAACATCCCTTTTCTGTAGTACAATATTTCTGTTCTCTAGGGAATAGTTTTCTACTGATGTATAGAATAGGATGTTCTTCTCTAGTCTGAATTTGACATAGAACAGCCTGAATTCCAAGAAACTGATGGTTTTGCTTCATTATACTAGACTAAAAGTCTGAACCCTGATCTGTAAGAATTATATGAAGCAAGAACTGGTTCAGTATCCTTGGCAGAGTTTTATTCCTACCCAAGATGTCCTCATAGTGGTATACAGTGAGCTGTTTTTATAACTTGCACCGGAACTCACCAGACTTGTTCTTTTGTCTGTGGGTGCTCACACACTACTTTTTCTCAATTTGTCACAAGCATACTATTTAGGTTCCTCTGCGCCATCATTAACCTGAGCAAGCTACAACGTAAGGGTTATAGTTTGTTTTTAATATAATACATTTTCACAGTTTTAAATGGATTTTCTGGCAGGATATTTATTACAAAGACAGACTGGTTGAAAAATAAATTTAAAAAGCTTTTACCACCTCATCCCTCTGCGTCTGCCTTTCTGACACCCACTAGGGCTCAATGGTCTTCACTACCTGCTCCTGACTGAACATATGACAGTTCCTGGCTCAGTCAGGTGCAGAGCAAGGAAATGGAGATCAGTGGGGATGTGACAAGTGTTAGAATGCCAACGGTGGGGGATCAGGGTGCTGAAAAATGTTTATTTTATTTAGTTTTTTTCTAACGCTTGTATTTTTATAGTGCTGGGTATTTGTTTATCACTAGTAGCAAAATAGGCTTATCTTACCACACTTGGCTTACAAAGTAGTCCTCTTCATACAAGCTAATCATTTTCTGCCAGCATCACGGCTTGCTTACCACAATCAGGCAAATGTTCCTTTACCCCAATTTGCATTGGCTCAGAAAGGACTTGTTCAAGGATAATATTTTCCAGCACATGTTGAATGTTCTTGCCTTATGAAGAAATCCAACTAAAACAAAATTTAGTCACTGAGTATGGTTCTCTCTAGATCTCTCTTTATCCTAGTGTCTATAGGTCAGGAACCTTTGTAAATATAATTACTCATGTAAACTGTAGTATTGTAGAACTGCATTTCAATCCTCATTTGGTTGTATGTCTGCTAAACTTTGCTGGTGAGAAAGGATTCTAAATTAAGGAATGATTGTTTTTCAGGCCTCTCTTTTGAATACTTTTATAGGACTCTATATTATTATTTTTCTGTCCTTTTCACTTTTTGTCACCACTTTTTGTGCTCCTACTGTTTATTTTCTCCATTGCTCCTGTCCACAATAAAATCTTTACTCCTCTTTTCTACATTGGTTACTTAGGGGGACATGTATGAAAAGGTCTAAGACTTTCTTTGTTGCCCAAAGCAACCAATCAGAGCACCCGTTTCATTCTTTCAGATCACTAGATGAAATGTAAGGGGAACTCTGATTGGTTGCAATGGGCGAAGAAGAAAGTCTTAGACCAAGACAGTTTTCATATATGTGGCCCTTAATTTCTGTCAGTGGACCAAACATACATGGTATTTCTCCATGTTTGTTGGAGTAGCTGTACACATAAGTTGATCAGTGCTATTCCTAGCTGTAGCACCCTTCTTGGGAATAACAGTCCAAGTTCCTTCAATTTTGGATATAGACGTATCTTTAGCTGCCGGGAGTCCTTCTTCCATTTTCAGATATCACTTAGTATGCTAATATCTTCTAGGAGAATGAGTCCACATACTGTACATCTCCTGCCGTATCCTCTTCCTATCATGTACCAAATAGCAGTTGTACTTTAGTCCAGTACAAGCACCAATTCCAATGATAACACCATAGTTTTGTGGTTTGGGTGTTCTTGCTGTCATAAATAGTCTTTACTGAGACTTTGTAGATTAATGCTAAAAAACTTAAAGAACTGTTCTCACCATGCTGTTCTACAGAGCCTGCTCTTGATAGTTTCAGGCTCCCCCTTCCTGGTTAGGCTGTAGATGGTTCTAGAGCAGTGATTCTGCTATTCCTAGCTGAGTCTGTCAGAGGGATAATGGTAATGGAAGGGTTTAATCCCTTAATCCGAGCGCCTGAAAAGTAGTTAATGACCAGAACATTTTTTTAGTTTTTGCCTCCTTGTGTTTCAACAGTTGTAACTTTTTTATTTTTTTAATGACTCAGTTGTATGAGGCCTCGTTTTAGTCGAAACAACTTGTACTTTATGGGGGAATAGTTTAAATTCACTTATAAATAATTGCAGTATTTTTTTTTTATAAAAAAAAAATAAAAACATTTTTTTTTTTTTTTACACCATTCACATTTCACACTAAATAACTTGTTAGATTAATTCTACAGGTTATTACGGTCGTGTGGATACCAAATATGTGTAAGTTTTTCCGTGCGTGTAATTTATGCACAATTATTTTTTATTAAATATTTATTTTTATTTATTTTTTACACTTTTTTTCTACACATTTTATGGGGTTTCTTTTACTTTTTTTTTTACTCCCATGAAGGGAGAACTATTTAAAAATTTTTTTTTTTTTTTTTACACTTAGTAATGTATTTGCATATTCATATATGCTAATACATTCTAATCTTTGTCAGTCTGATACAGGCAGTGATTAGGACAGCACAAAGTGCGTCCTAGTCACTGGCTTAGTACATTGACAGCTCTGGGGCCACTCTAGGTTCCCAGGGCTGACTGTGCAGCCGTTCTCCGGGCTCTGTCGGGTCACCGGGCGTTCCGATCATCCGACAGAGCAGGGGAACCCTTTGATTGCGCTGCGGTAACGCACCGCCGCAATCAAAGGTTTAAAGCACCGGGTTGCGGAGGTTTCTGCCGATACCCGGTGCTCACAGGACATGCTCTGGGATCAGGGCTGTGTAGTACAGCCCCAATCCCAGCGCAATTGCGGCGCCGGGCGTCGCAAACCCCGATGTCTGCAGCGACGTCTAAAGACGTCGCTGCAAACGAACTACCCACACCAGCCACCGTCTAAAGTCGGCAGGCGGTTGTTAAGGGGTTAAACAACAGGCAAAAAAGGCTACAGAGCTCTAAAGAGTTAAAGTTTAGCAGTAAGAAACACAAATAAGCTCCTGTGGTGCTGATAATATATAGCAGAGTGACATCACCATCCTGACCATCCTGGTCAGGTTTGTCATTAGAAATTTTATTTTTTAATTATCTAAATGTTATGGACCCATATAGTCAAAGCAACTGCCTCCCCCACCCCGCCGGAAATTTTTTTATGGGGTGAACAAGAATTAAAAAAAATTGCGTCATTGTTGTTGGGTTTAGTTTTTGTTGGAGTTTACACAGTATGGTTTCATTGACATGTTATCTCTATTCTGTGTCAGTACATATACAGGGATAAAAGAATACCGCCACATTATTACCACATGTCACCAAGATATAGTGACTCATAAGATCAATATTATCAATAACAACAATATACATATACAAAAAAATAATTCCACGTATCACAATACAACCATACTTTTACTCAAATTAAGATACCAAGACCAATTTTACCAATAACAATATACAAGAACCAAATAATATTGCCACATCACCACCATAAAGTGAATGAATAATACCATCATACTGATACTGAATATAAAACATTACACTAAGACCAACATAACCACCATACACTGCCCATAAAGTAGTAGATCGTAGTTGTACACGGGAGCTATGCAGACATGAGTGATTACAGTGCAGTGACTCGCATGTGAAGTCTTCACTGATGAGTCATTTTCTTTCCCTTTTCTGCTCCATCTGGCCCATTCCGCCATGATGACTTCTCCCACCCATGACTCCTCCCTGCAGAATTGATTACACAAATATCTTAGACTCACTTTTCTATCACCTTCCCACCTTTGTCCCCCCTATACAAATTCCCCATCCATAGTGCCCCAAATGGTAATGATGAACCCCTTGCTGTCCCACACAGTAATAATATCTCCAAACAGTGAAAGTGCCCTCAGTGTCTAAAATTATACATTTTACAGCAAATCCTAGCTAGAAACATTTTAGCAAATTTGCTTCAATTTTCTCGTTCCTGGAATCGAACAAATTCCCACAAAGCAACATAACTATATGACAAATTTTGACTAAGGAGCTGAAGTGGCCTGGATCAGAACTAGATCAATATCAATAAGGATTACAGTATCTAAGTTTTTATACAGAGACAGGGGGCTATCTTTGGCAGCACATTGACACTGGCAATATGATCACTGGATGCTGCTAGGTTGGCATGGAAGCTAGGGGTCTGACAAAGTTCCCAATGTCTGCCACACAAATGCACCTATTGGGCCCTGCTATAAGCGGGGACTAATATACTGCCTGTTCGTAGAATACTAACAGGCAGGGAACAGTACACTATACTATATAAATGTCAGTAATCAAGGATAGTATCTCCCAGACTCATTGTGGGACTATGATAGATAGATAAATAGATAGATAGAATATTTTGTAAAATATTGAAGTGTAAAAAATAATTTAAAAACAAACAATTACCATTTTGTAGATCAAAAAGCTTTTATTAGGAAAAAAATAAAAAACCTGCACATACAGTATGGCATGTTCACATGGCGTCTTGCGGCGCATACCTCTGCGCGCCACAAGACGCCATGTTTAGAAGAGTGTGCTGATCAGTGCGTTCTTCTAAAGTGCAGAGGGGACTGGCCCACGACATGTTCCTTCTCTCCCCCGGTGTTCAATATGTGGCAGGGAAGATGGTAGGTAATCATAGCTCTCTATGAGGGCTATGATTACCGTAATCACAGGGCATATTTCAGGGCGCATTGCAGCGGAATTACACCCCGAAATATGTCGTGAAATAAACTGTGTGAACATACCCATACTCAGTTTTGCTAATTCAGTAGAGACCATTATTATAAAACAACTGCATTATTTATCCTGCATAGTGAACACCATAGGAATAAACAATACTAGAATTGCTATTTTTGTTTATCTCGCTTTTCAAAACACAGAATATAAAGTGATCAAAAGACATATGTATATAAAAAAAACAGGCTTTCACACACATTGGACAATAGAAAATAAAAATATTTCTCACAATATGCCAATAAAAACATTATTTAAAAAAAGTTATTTTATTATAAAAAAGTAATAAAACAGAAAAACATATTAAGTTTGGTATCGCTGTGCCCTCAGAATATGCCAATTATAGTGAATGTCAAAAAGAAATCTAAAAAACAATTCTAGAATTGCTGCTTTCTTTTTCATTCTTCCTTCCAAATAATAGAATAAAAAATTATCAAAAAGTTGTATGCATCCAAAATAGCACCAATGAAAACTACAGATTGTTCCACAGAAAACAAGCTTTCAAACAGAAAAATTAATTTTTTAAAGTGTTTTTAGGGTTCGTTTACAAGACCTAGGGCGACATGTATGAATGTTTGCGCTGACAGGCCAGTTCTAAATAGCTTTAAAGGGAACCTGTAACATAGATTATGTCCCTCTTGCTGAGGGCATTGCAAGCTAGTGTCAGACATGCTGTTTCCAGCGCTGTGTCCCTAATTCTGTAAGATGCTGTAGTTTTAGAGCATTTAATGCTCAAATCTTATTCATGAGCAGGTGTTAGCCCTGCCCACCAAAGGCTAGCCCCGCCCACTGACAGTTATTCTCATGTTTCTACCTATTCAAAGCAATAGGTTTATCAGTTGAGGTGGGCGGGGCTAACCTCAGGTGGGCGGGGTAAGGAAAAAAAACAGATTCTTTTCATGACTCTTTTCTGGTTGAAAACTACAGATTTGAGCATTAAATACTCGAAAACTACAGCATCTTACAGAATAAGGGACACAGTGCTGGAAACAGCAGGTCTGTCACTGGCTTGTGCTGTCCTCAGCAAGGAGGGCATAATCTATGTGACAGGTTCCCTTTAAAGCAGTGTGAAATGTGCCAGAATGTATGAACCTGTTCTTCTGCAGCTCATACATACAGGCGCATTGTAGTGCCAATACGACAAGTCTGGCTCAGGCAGATCACCTTTAACTTGGTCTGGCTGTTGTAACCGTTCTGTGCCTAGGTTTGGTGTCTAAGAATCAGAAATGGGTCTAAATTTATGAATATTGTGTGACACCCCCAGAACGCCCCTAATCTTTGGTGCATTAAAAAGTATCGCGCTAGGCTTATCGCTCTGTTTGGAGGGTGACTGTTCATACATCTATACAACAGGGCTACTAAAGCTTTTTGACGGCAGATAACTGGCACAGCCACCCATAGTTTTGACACACATTCTGAAGTGTATTTCATATTGGGCTATGTGCAAAAATGGCATATATATGTATATTTATTTTTTTTGCCCACCTGTTTTCAATAGGAATATGCACCATACTTCATGCTTTGCACATAAGCACATAGTGTGACATGTATGAAAAGTGTTTAGGTCTAAGAATTTCTTTGTTGCCCATAGCAACCAATCAGAGCTCACTTTCATTTTTTCAGAGCACTATATAAAATGAAAGGAGAGCTCTGAGTGGTTGCTATGGGTTTTCATACATGTGGCCCATAGTTCACATCAGAACAATAGCCCTTTATATGAAGATTCTAGCAGAAATGGGGCACACGTATGAAAACTGGCATAGGTTAGTGTAGTATTCATCAGTATGTATGAAAGTGTCTCACAGCACTTTATAAATGTGTCTCCTTATGAGGAGAAAAAAAAGTGTTTGAGACAAATTTTGTCTTAGCTTTGCCACTCCACTACTACATTTTTGTGACACATTCTATTGAGGCACAATCATAGCTGTGCCTAATCTTTTGAATGTGGCGTGACACACTCCCAAAACTGTCAAGGATGGTGGACGTGTGCCCATTTTTGGTGCAAGGCCTTATCGGACTGGGCCCACAAGTTTTTTGAGCGAAAATCACACTAGAAAACTCGCATAGCCCGTTTCATACATGTCCCCTGATGTGTGTTAAGAGGTTGTATCATTACATTAAATGGTCTTCAGAATAAGGGGACAGTGAAAACAAGCAACTTTGCAATTGGATGTCATTAGCAAAGGTGTCTTGTTTTCACAGGATCCCTTATCTTCATTTTCTGTAAACACTGTTCCCCAGTGCCGGTCGGATTCCACCTCCTTTCATTTCATTGGCTGATGGCTATACTAATTTACATTCTGTCTGGGCCCCGGTCGTCACTGCAGCGTGCATTCCAGCCTCTTTCACTCAGAATAAGGCGCCGGCAACATTTCACTCTGCACAGCCAGCAGCTCCACAGTAACACTGCAGCTGCTTCTACAATCAGAAAACAGCAGAATTGTGCTCGGTGCCTAAATGCTCCTGCGTGTAAACATAGAAGGGCGACAGATCTGTGCTGCTTTGGATGAGTTCATAGAAGACTGGATTCAACTGTAACAAACCTCCAGCTGTGAGAGGAGAAGAGATCAGTGCTCTGAGTTCATAGAAGACTGTCTAGACTGAATGCAGGGCTGTGATATGTAAACAAACAGCTCTTACAAAATAAGACTGCATAGGGATAGGAACGACACAGTGACATGTGGACTCAGAGAGAGAGGGGGGAGAGCACACTGACTCGGGAGCGAGCATGAACAGTGAAGGGGAGGATGACGTCATCCCCCTTCAGTTAAGAAACACCCAGCTGGGAGGGGAAGCAACGCCCCTGGATTTCAGGAATTGAGAAACTGAAAGTACAAGGAAACACACGAACTGATGAAGCCATAAATCCCCTTTAAGGAGCAGCAGGCAGTGCTTATCTAATCCTTAAGCCAGTGAGTGATAGAGAGTGATGAGATAAGGTTTTCTTTTCCTTTTCAGGCATATGTAGATAGAGCCTGGAACCTGAAAGCTAATAAGCATTGATGGCTGAAGTTAGCCCAGATACATGCAGGTCAGAGTCACATTTTATGGTTGAAGGGATTAAGGGATAAAAGTTAGGAAGTAATATGTCTGTAAAATGCCTTACTGAAAGTTTAAAAAACAAAAAAGCTTAGTCAATGGGAGTTAGTATTTTATTTTTCCTGCAGGTTTCGGAAAGAGTTCCATGAATTCTAAGAAAGTAAAGAAAGTGGTGAAAAAACGTAAAGCCCTATACAAGTCCTGCCCAAAAAGGTTGATTGTAGGTGTGGGCCCTTGAGTAGAGTGTAACAGGGAAGATGGAAATTACTCCTATAGAATATTTAACATTCTCCCATAACCAGGGGTGCCAAAAGGGCAGTACGGGCAGTATGGTCAGTACTCCTTTCAGGGGCCCTAATCAAAAAGGGGCCCACTGATATCTTAAAAAATCGGAACTAGTAATGGGTGGGAGCCCCATTTGATTTGGCTGTATGGGGCCATGAAACGGTTAATAGATGACTGATGGCAGCCCTGCCCATAATTGAAGGGCATGTGTCACAATGCGGTTTACAACCTGTGAATTCAGTCCATAAAAGACTGAAGGATAAGTAGGATGCATTTTTTACATCTGGTACTTCAAGACCTTCTATGAATGTTGGATGATATAAGACCAATCTCAGAGCTATTCACAGTCATTCCAGATGTAACACTGTACCATGTATTGCATAGTTCTCAGATAGTATCCAGACAGAGGAACTGGAAGGACTTTGGGATAGTACAGCAGCTTGAATACAGGCATGACTTTAGGTTTTGTTTAGTATCCACTAGGTCTTGCAGTGTTGACTAAGAGGCAGGCAATCAGATATAAGTGCGGTGACTTAGTTCTCTACTTTTAGTGGATCTTTTGTTGAGTTCCTTCTGTAGCAAGCTGCAGAATTGCTGCAGTAGTTACAAGGGGTATGAAGAAGACATCCAATAGTCATTAATTGTGTTGATCGAACTGTTCTAGAAAAGTTAAGTTCCAGTAGAGCCTCTCGAATTTTAAGAAGTCGAACCGAACATTTTACTGTTCATTCGAGTAAAGTTCTAGTTCAAGTTCGACACACCATTTTCAGTTTTGTTTTCAGCGGCTTTCTGCACTTTTGGCAGCCATCCAATCGGTGCCGAGCACAGAGAAGTGTCAAAAACGTCATTGCTAAGGTATAGGGCTCTCATTGGCTGCTAAAATCACATGACCATGTTATATATATTTCACTGTATTGCCTTGTGAAAGCCATTTTCAGCTCAATTTCTGTACTGGATAGACTGTTCTTAGTTAGTTAGCATTTTCCTCTCCATAGACATCAATAGTTTGGGAGTTTGGTATTGCTTGCTGCATCTTTCCCACTCCCAGAAGCTGTTATTTGGTGACATTTGCAAGCTACTTAACGCCTAACTCTCATATACATGGATATATATTATACAGAGTGTTTGGATTTGCTAAATCATACTCAGTGCCCAAAAGTTCAGTTTTTGCAGTTTTGGTTGTTCAGTAATTGTATAACACACCGTCTCCAAATCTTCTATGTGTCAAAGGGGCTTTTAGCCCCCTCAGGATGCAGGGCCCCATAGTAGCTGCTATCGCTGCACCTCCTAAAGGTACGCCCCTGCTTGCAAGCTGTCCTCATCTTTTCAGTTAGCCATTGAAAAGAATGAAGTATTTTAGCCTCTCAATTTTTTTCTGTCACTCTTAGAGCCAAATTTTCTTCACTAAGTTATTCCATGTAACCAGTTTACTGGATGGTAATTCCAGCTTTTCCTCACCTGTATGGGTATAAAAATTAACTAGAACATCTTCTCCCATAGACTTTAATGGGGTTCGAAGTTCGAATAGAACTTTGAACCAAACTCACAAAAGTTCGAGGTTGTAATCGAACTAGAACTTTTTACTGTTCGCTCAACACTCGTATTAATTGATTCCCATTGTGGTAAAAAGATGCTAGAAACTGCAGAGTCAGGAGATTTCGAGGTTTTATCATACTGATAGTGCCGGTGCTCTGGTTCCAGTCTGAGGTGGCAGCAGGTGATTGTAAATCTTGGTGTTTCTACTTTGATGCAGTGGTTGCAGTCCAAGCCCAGGTAAGGAAAGTCTACTGCAGTAATGGAGAGCTGGAGATGTGGCAGCATGATAATCAGTCATGTCAATGCGTTACTATTGGATTTACTTGTGCTTTATGGTAGTAGAGCTATATGAAGCAGCAACCATCTAGTTTTTTGACTAGTCAGATGCCCTCTTGGCTATTAGTTATAATCTTCAGCCTTTGTTTTAGGTGACAACTAGGTTCTGTGAGATCCCCAGGTCTTATGTAACTTTGACTTGCTTAAGATGCAGTGTAGGTGGTCAGCTGTCTAACGTCCTAACGTATTGGAGCCTGGTACAGGGGTGAGAAATAAGGCCTAGAGGCTTTGCAGGAGAATAGGTTTTGGATGGGCAGTTCTTCTTGGTTTCATCATGCTGTAGTCACACTGCATAGCAGTTTTGTGTTGGGACACATTTACCTCTGTTGGCCCTGATGGTCTCTAGCATACTTGCTTGTTATGAAAGAGAGAGACCTCCTGGTGAGCCCTAGATTCTGGCCACTGGGTAGTGTATTAGCAATGCCAGAAATGGTAGGTTCATTGAGGGTTGCCACCAAAGCACTGCATTCCCCGTTAGATGATCTGAAAATTGAACCTACTGCTACTGAACAATTGGCCAAAAAGAAACAGGTAATACAGTAAGGTC
Organism: Phyllomedusa bahiana; assembly: GCA_025379985.1. Classification (NCBI taxonomy): domain Eukaryota; kingdom Metazoa; phylum Chordata; class Amphibia; order Anura; family Hylidae; genus Phyllomedusa; species Phyllomedusa bahiana. The sequence goes on along the minus strand of JAODAL010010175.1, from coordinate 1,049 downwards.
TGTTGGGAGCACTGTGTGGATGGCAGGACAATTTTACTAGTAGGACAAGACGGCTGGAGTATGGTACTGGATGGTGCAGGTGGTTGGCAGTGTGCCAGTAAAAAACATCCACACAACCCTGAGTGCAGACACAAATAAAGTCTAAATTTAATCTTCATTTAAAAAAAAAACATATTGCTTTTGAAGTGACCAGAAACAGCAGAACTTTCCTTCCATCACCAGCAATTTAATATCAGTTACATTTTCTGATTTTCCCTAATCGTTACAATCAGCCAGATTGTCTTCTAGTAATTTGTAATAGTATTATTACTAGTGCAAGAGTCAGTCTTAAGCCTCTTTCTTAAGAGTCTGGACCAACCGCAGTTGCCATCACACAAGATCTTTGATTTCTGACCTGTGAATATGTAATTTCTAATCTTTATTCTTCACAATAAACAAGCCAGCAATAATTGCGCCCCTTCCACACACCCCCAGCGCCACATTATTAGATACTTTATGTGGAATAAATTAGGCACAGTATTATCAAACAGACAGATCTATGTGACACCAGATAAAATACATTTGCTTTTCCGCTAAAGAGACTCTGATGGATCTGCCCTGACAATTTCTTAGTAATTGTTTATTTATTCATTAACTTATGCTGTGGTATTTGGCATAGTATAGTGGAACAGAAAGGCTTATCTCACTATGGAAAATCAAGCGCCTGGACAGATGGCATCCTACATCCACAAAGAACGGGCAGCAATTAAAAGGAGATTCACTGTAGAAACATAATTATGTATAATGTGACACGAGACCCTATATATCCAACAATCATCGTAATGCACTGTGTTCTACTCGTATAGTCTCAAACCAGGGAATAATGTTATGTTTTGGAGATTTGGTTTTGCATGGAAAAACATTCAAGAGGTTGTTTGGTTTAGAAAACCATTTTTATACTCTCTATTAAGGCACTCTGAGTTAAAGGAGTTGTTTAATTCCTAATAAAATTTAATAGGAGTCTCCTGGGGCCCCATAAAAAAAAAACTCAATCTTTACAGTGATATTCT